>OX101828.2:9678216-9750716 GCA_944452925.2 Chrysolina oricalcia
AACTTCGAAAAAGTTGATAAAGGATTATTCCATAATTTGCTGCATTTTTGTTGCTAATTAGTTGCGGTGAAAAAAACTTTGTCGCTTTTTTTTCAATATGCGATGTTTTGCTAACTTTATATAAAGTTAGCGAAACAACTTCCGTAGTATACATTTTTTCACAGTTATGGAATATCCATAATTTGCCGCATTTTTACGCTAATTAGTTGCGAAAAAAAAAACATTTATCGCTCTTTTTTTTAAATATGCGATGTTTCGCTAACTTCATATGAAGTAACAACTTCCGTAATTTCTATTGTTTCACAGTTCTGAAGTATCCATATTTTGTCGCCTTTTTGTCGCTAATTAGTTGCGGAGAAAAAAAAATGTCGATATTTTTTTTTAATATGCCATTGTCGCTCTCCGTGTATCTCTTCATCGAACTAATGAAAATAAATCATTATGTTGGCCTCACTTATAATAATGTTGAGACTTTATTTATTGAAAAATGATCCATTGATCACATTTCTGGGAAAATTTGATTTTGTAGCATCCATTCAACCCCATTCCATCCTGTGGAAATAAAAAAATGAATATTTCTGGTTAACATTATTATTTTGCTGTTTTTTTTTCTCGAAGAATATTGAAAAATTAAGTAGGAATACGTTGAATATGAAAATTGATTCTGTAGCATAAATTTGACCCCCTTATTTTGTAGAGGGTCGAAAAAGGTTCAAATGGATTTAACAAAATAATTTTTACATTAAAATTATTCCACACATCTAAATAATGAATATTGAAGATAATTTCACGTTGATACCGCCAGATGTTGCGGAAACCGCTAAAGTGGCAGCTTTAAGTTTATTGCGTGATAAAAGCAGAAGAATCTATGAAAAATTTATTATTTTCATTATTATGTATAGCAAGTAATTTTGGAAAATGTAGCAAATACTCAACTCATCAAAACGCGACATTTTATACATGGGCTCCGTAGCGCAGAGGTGAAATGCGAGTGAACGAAGATAATCCGGATGTATAGATCGGAGGTACGAATCCTTGAACCACGAAAATTTCTCAACTTTTTTTTTATTTTCTTTCATACTATCATTAGGTCGACGGAAAAGTATTGTAATCAACTCCTATATTAAAATGCGATTAATGATCTCGAACATTAACGTGCTCGCGTTGATCATTAATCGCCTTCATTAATACCATAGTTGATTAAATAACTATAAACATTATTGTTATGTGGCTGTCACCAATAAAGAAGCAAAATGATAAGGAAAAAAGTCTGATTCTTTAATTCACGTTTTTCTTTTTGAATGACTTCGATTGTAAATGAAAAAATAAAATTCTAAATCTAAATTTCTCAATTTTGTCACTGGGGATCTTTTCTAAATCCTTTCAGGAATAGCTCCAAGAAGTGAAAAATTCTAGTTTTAAGTTTAGATATAATCAAGGTGACAATGTTAAATTTCAACTGGTAAATATTAACTAATTAACAAAAGCATTGTTGATTAAATTTTTTGTTGACGAATTATTGTTTATTTATGTGTTTGGATAATACCAAAAATTTTTTTGCACAAAATTCATACACAGTGTCCGCCAAAATGTTGGAACCATATGGGAAACTTTTTTATTAAGAGTTTCTCAGAAATGTTCATTCCTCATAAAAGTTGTTGCATTCAATTAAACTAGATAACTGAGAATGTCATTGAATTGCAAACAGCTTTTTTCAATAATATTTTTCGATATTTTGTATATCAATGTCACTTTACTGTGAATTTTAGAATATCGGCCGTTTCCCGTTTAGTCGCACGCCACTGGCAATAACCGATATACGCGTACGTAGTCTAATTGAATGCACCAACTTTCATGAAGAATGCAATTTTCTGAGAAACTATTAATGCAAAAGTTTTCCATATGGTTCCAACATTTTGGAGGACACTGTATAATTGGTTAAAATTATTATTATTTTCTATCGTGCAAGGGCATCTACCCGTTTTTATCTCAATTTTCACATCCAAATTAAAATTATAAATATTGTCTAGTACAGTTCGGAGACTTTTTCTTAGGAAATTTCTTACTCTCCAATGATAAAAAAATGGATAGGTATATAAAATAGTTTTTGAAATATTTGCAAAATACTGAATCATTATTTTTTTTAGCTTAATTGTATATAACTTTTGTCGGCCCTAATTTTCCAGTATAACATTTTTCTAGATGCTCTTTAGAATGGTCTAGGTGGTCTAGGTCTGCTTTTTGACAAAATGGCACTTGTGAACCAGACCGTAAGTGGTAGACGTTCCAATAGAGATACAGCAGCTCGTTTGTTCGTGTCTCCAACGGAAAAAGGTTTGGTTTTACTGTAACCATTCCCGATCAGTGGTACTCAAACGACAAAAGTTTTTTATATTACCATTGTCCTGCATTTTGATATTCTGATATTCTTCGATAAACTTATGAGACGTACTACACTGTGTCTACTATGAGTCCGCCTAGACCAACATTTCTAGAGTATTTTAATTCCGCCTTATTGCAAACATATTGCACTGATGTACAGCTTGGCAAATCTAGCTAAGACTGTCGAGAAACGTATGAGATGCGTAAATTTAGAATGAGAGAGTATTCGGACTATAAAGAGGGTGGTAAGATCGTACATTCAGTAATGAAACCACAACGCACATCGTAATGCGACAGATTCAATAGAACTGACCAGTACAGTAACACATACTTCGGACTGTACTGAGCTCTTCTGCTACTGCGCATCGATAGGCGTGGCGATTTCCCATTCAGAGCTAGATTTGTCAATCTGTAGACGGAACGTTTCTTGTTGCAGCAACATAATGATATTGTGACTCTATTGAGTGTCCTTACCATGAACAGAATGTCAGTAATTTTGTTTTTGCTTCTATTCACGGCAACCAGCAATGTGATGTTCTTCTTTGTTTATTTGGTGTCTTTAGCATTCATAACTCATCAGATATAACTTAATTGAATCTCGCGAATTCAAACATAACAAAAAACTGGACATCAGATTTGCATAAAACGGACAGTTTTATACTGTGGATTAATTATTCACGGCCAAGAACAAAAACGGATCAAAGTAAAAGTTTCGTTGCTGGCAAGGCAGTTTTCAGCCCAGCTGATGTAGAGCCAACATAGTGGGCTTAATAACAGTCTACAATCGTTTACTATGTGCATATAAGCATGTCAGCCCGTATTGTTACGTATTGTGATATATGAATTAATGTAACATGGTGTGAATACATAATTGTCGGTTTCTTCGAAAACGCTACAGAAATAATTGTCTTTAGGAACAATAGTCCATTTAGTTGTCGGTGGACGTATTCTTCGTACAGTCAGCGTCTGTCAGTCAGGCGGTTGTTTTCTGAAAATAGGCTTGCCCGATATCATTATCGTTTCTCTATAAGGCCAAAGCTAGGTGACGTGTTTTCATATAACTTCGACCAAATTCTATTTGTCGAAGAAAATAATATTTGTCAAGAATGCAAATATAATTTATTGCTCATTCACTCTATTTTCTGATGTATCCCAAGGGTCTACACGTGTCCGCGCTGAAAAGTGTGGCTGATCTAAGACTCTGAATACAGATGTGTGTCTCATAATATAGAAAATATGGAAATACTGACTCGCACTGCCAATCAAAGAATATTTTAGAAGTTTTGGACAATATGCCTATTGAAATTAGGCATTATTCGTGGTACCAGTGTGACGGTGTTTCCATCCATAATATAAGACAGGTTCAAGAACGCCTCTTGGAAATATTTAGGGGAACAGTTTTAGTAATTGGGCGCAATATAATACTGGCCGGCTAGGTCTCCGGATTTAACCCCAATTGATTTTTTTTGATAATCTAAAACAGAAAATTTTAAACGAAGACCTTTCCGCATTGTTGATCATTTGGAAACGGTGAGTTTTTGAATTGTTTTAATTTAATACCAACTTTAATTTTCACTAAAAATAATTTGTTATCAAATAAAAAATGTAATTTCGATGCGTTTAGTTTCATATTAAAATTTTGTTATAAGAAAATTTTTATCTTTTCATTTAAACTATTTTCATAATATTAAAGTGTATTACTTCTAGAAACAAATTACCTATTCAATAATAGATATGTCTCCCTTGCTCGCACAAGCTTTTATTTTGAGTGGTTATCTCCGAAAAGCTATAGGTGATTTGTAAGAAGAAAAAAATACAAAAAAATTATGTATATTTTATGAAGTAACCTTATGCAAATAAACTTTGAATCACATGTGACCAAATTTTAAAAGAACTATTTTGATTTCGTGGAAAGACACATATTGAACTAGTTTGAAGAAAATGTGCCTGGAATAATTCATTGCCAAAACTAAGAACTATTTTTGCAACAGCGGTGCAATTTACAGAAAACAGGCGAATAATCAAATTAATTTTATGCAGCTGAAACTGCATATGGGCTAAAAATTGCATTTAAAAAACTTCTGCTAATTCTCTTTTACTTTAGTTTTAGAAATAACCCCACTTCTGGAATTTTTCCACAATAAATCAAAATTTTACTCTTAGTACGTGATTTTTTTGGTCATTTTTCATGTCGATCGAAGCCAAAATTGATTCCAAGACAAATTTTCAATAGAGCTATAATTGAAAAAAATCCCAAATGATGCAGATTTTACTGGTCACACTGAATATTAACTTATGGTTGTGACAGTAGTAATTTTTAAAGTTTCTTAAGTTTCAATGAGTTCATGTTTTGAATGATGTTAGAATAACAAATACGAGGATATATTGAAAAATTCTTAGCCTGCTATAGAACCAAACAAAATTTCAATGTCAAAATATTTTATTACTCAATTGGAAACATTTATTACAGCGAACCTGCAACGTCTCTAAACCTTTCAAAAAAAAAAATTATTCTTGCTCTGCAAACCAGACCTCCACAGCTTTTATTACCTCCTCCTTGGAAGAAAATTTATGACCTTCTGAACTTTTTTTCAGTTGAGGAAAGAGATGATAGTCGGACGGAGCCAAATCTGGTGAATAAGGGGGGTGTTCTAGTAATTCAAACCCTAAATCACGAATTTTTGCATGGCAACATGAGATTTGTGTGCAGGGGCGTTGTCCTGCAAAAACAAAACACCTTTGGATAGCTTTCCGCGTCTTTTCTCTTTAATTTTTTACCGTAGACTGTTCAGTAATGTCGAATAGTAATCTCCAGTTATTGTTCTACCCTTATCCAAAAAATCAATCGTGATTACTTCATGGCAATCCCAAAAAACTGAAGCAAGAACTTTTCCATAAGATTTTTGGACACGAAACTTCTTAGGTCTTGGAGAACCGGAGTGTCGCCATTCCATCGATGGTTGCTTTGTTTCTGGATCCTAGAAATGTACCAAAGTCTCATCCATAGTAACAATTCGGTTTAAGAAGTCTATATCGTTTTCAAATCGAGCACAGATCAAACGCGATGCTACTACCCTTGCACGCTTTTGGTCAACATTCAAACATTTGGGGATCATTTTGCAACAATTTTTCTTATGTCCAAATTGACGTGAACTACATGATGAACGCGTTCGTATGAAATATTCAGAGCTTCAGATATCCGTTTTAGCCCAATTCGACGGTCTGTTAAAATCATGTCATGAACTGCATCGATATTTTCGGGGACTGACACAGAAACTGGCCTTCCCGATCGGTCATCATCTTCAATGGAAAATTCACCTCTTTTGAAGATTGCAGTCCAATTTTTCACGGTCGAATACGAAGGACATTGATCACCAAGGGTATTAAGCATATCTTCGTAAATCTGCTTATCTCTTAACCCTTTTAAATACAGGTACTTGATGATGGCTCGATACTCCAATATTTCGATTTTCAAAATTTCAGTGGAAACATTTTTTCTTTTAATTTATTACGTAACTCTGGTTTACTTTTTTGACGTCAAACTTTACACTGACACTTCTAATAAGTTATTGTTCGTTGCTATTGTAACGCAATATTTTGTTTATGCAGGGAACTGGTCTAGGCTAACTAGATATCAATACATCCTCGTGTAGAATAGATTTTTATTTAAAAGGAATTTCAATATTTATATCTTCAACAAATTTGATATCAAGATAGATAGGATAATCTACCTGATTTTCAAATTATCATGTTCAGCAGAGCCGACAGAGCTGGAGAAAGAAAAGGTTATAAAAGACAAGTAAAACGTGAGAAAATACTTTCAAGGACGCATAAAAACCCAAATCACATTATTATTATAATATACAGTGATATCAATTTTTAACGTTATTATGTATTTGTTTTAAAAAAAACCTGAAACAGGTCGATTTCTATTCTCAATTTAACGATTTACAGTATGAAAATATGAATATGAATGAATTTAAACAAGAAAGGGGGTAGTGTGACACCTTGTTCGAAGTGGATTTCCTTTCTCTGTTCAGCAATATTAGGTTTTTCAAATTTGGTGCAATCATAACAGAGAAAATTTCTTTTGAACATGTAAGTTTTTGATACTTTACGTAGAATTGTTTTGTTTTTTGTTTTGTTTTTAAAATGAAGGAAATAATGTAAAATAATGTTTAGTAAGTATTTTTCAATTTATTCTACAGTTAAATTAAACGTTCAAAATGACCACCACTGACTTCTAGACAATGAGCAAAGCAATTTTGAAATTCTTGTAGAACATTTTGAAGGTATATTGAAATATAATTTTGGTTATAATTAATTCAAAAAAATAACGCCCAACAGCCCAAACGTTCACTTTTTTCAGGATATTGTGTGTGAGCCTTACAAAACCAATGAGGATTTTCTCTGCTCAAATATCTACAGTTTTGTCTATTATGTACCCGTTCCATTCAAATGAAAAGTAGCTTCATCAGACGTATTCTGTCCATCATCAGTTCAAATAATTGTTGCCTTCTATCAGGATCATGCTCTTTTAACATCTGAACCAACTGAGCTTTATACGATATATTCAAACTGTCGCTGAAGTGGTTTCAAAAATTCCTAAAGATGGACAAAAACCGTTCACCGAAATTGTGTTTTAGACAACAATTAAAATTACTGAGTTCCACCGATGTGAAATTCAATTGGGCCAGTCAGCTGAAATCATGTTTTGTTTTTGCTGGTGCTGAGGACATATGGAAAGACGCCATTCGTCTTGGCAATTTTAACACAAAAAAAGTTATGTCCAGCTTTTATGATAAACTTTTCAATGCTGATATTTCTCTTTTACAAAGATGCACCTTTTTGCCACTCTACATTAATTCAAGCCTTTCAAAACGTCCCAAAAAATACTTGTTACTCCAACTTCCGATACAGGTCACCCGTACCATAGCTCAACTGCGTTTAGTAAATAATTACAAAATTAAATTCACCATGAATGGGTTGTCTCATCTGATTGACCCTAACGAGATATGCACAGTTTGCAATCGCCACGATGCTGAAACCATTTTCCATATTCTGTTTGAATGCCTTATTTATATTGTTATGAAACCCAATTGTAGATCTCTTGAGTCCTGGGAATCTTTACTTTCCTCCTTAGACGCACTCTCCTCAGATGAGGCTAAAATTATAGCTAGTTATCTATGGAATATTTTGAGGCTCAGATCTTTCATTCATAACGAGTAAGCTTACTTTTTTGTTATTATTATTATCTTATTTTTAGGTGCGATAATGTTCTATTTTCTTTGATCTTGCCATTTTTATGTTTCTTTTTTCCCTTCTACTCTTGCTGTAAAACCATCTTTTAAAAAGCAATAAAGGTATTATTATTAATTATTATAAGGATGGTATTTTTCTTAATGTTTTAAAGCTCTCAATCTCGATGATTTACTTACATCACTGTCGGTGGCAAGTTGTCTACTTGCCACTTGCCACTTGTCTACTAGCCGTAGACTGCGACACGAGTTGAACAGGGTATAAATATCAAAATAGTAGTAGTCTACTTGATTGAAATTACATTATTTATGTGGGTTTTGTAAATAATTTTTTGGTGTATTGAACCACGTTTTCCAGACGTTTAGCAAAACAGATAAGAAAATATCTGATTACTTTTTATGGTATTATTTGAAAACAAAAATATGTTTCAATAGATCAGACAATATTGGAGATTTAAAAGTTAGGATAACGGAACAAAATTCCAAGATCGCCTTGCTTATTGTCGAGAAGTGAATGATGGTCCTTTTGAACATTTCATCTAATTGTAAAATGAAATACGTCTTGAACATCATCCAAATTTTGCGTTTTCCAAATAAATTTTCTCAGTTATGATTGCACCAAATTTGAAAATATTGATATTATAAAAGGTGCCATAAGAAACCCCTTCTCATCAAAATTTTAGAGGAGGTGCTTCTAATTCAGAGGGGGTAATATTTTCATCCAGTCAACTGTCAAACTACTACAGGTTTTTTTTAAACAAATACGCAATAACGCTAAAAAGAACCTCGCACCATTCCAATGGGAAAATGGCTTTCGGTAAATGTGCTCGAAATTTTTGTTTATTATATATATATATATATATATATATATATATATATATATATATATATATAAATCCTTTATTTAGTCCATTTGGCTAATATACATTTTCAAGTAATTGAATAAGTTTCAAGAATGAACAATACAACATATTCTCACAAATTGGGCATTTGAACCCTTGTCACAAAAAATAAACATATATATACACTTGTATACAACAGAAATACACATACCTACAACATCTATACACATATACACATTCTAAAAAATATTTGATAAATACACAAAATACGTTAAACATACTAAAACATATGTACTCCAGTCAAAGCTAAATACTAAAACGAACTTAACAAAATGAGGAAGTGGCTACTAGGTTTTTTGTTGATCAAGAAAATAGTAGTAGTAGTAGAACTCATGATTCTGATCAAATGTCTTCATTGCGTCAAAGCTCTAAATTCAACGGTTTAGATTATACCGAGTGCTGAAATTGACTTTTCCAAAATTTCAAATGATCATTGTAAATACATTTTTACGAATCTATAAATCATATCAACTATGCATCGATCATTCATATGGCCGAAGCAAATCCACTATAAATTATTATAATGCCTGGGGATATACAGGGTGAGTCCATTAATGATTTCTAAAAAATTGATAGGTGATATTTCATCATTTCCAGATATTTGGAAGGACACAAATATCGAATCCAATTGATGATGTTAGCATCTCCTGAATCAGACTGACATATTATATACAAAACGTTCTATTTCTTACGAAGCCGCATCCGTCTTGCTTGTTGATAAATCCAAATACATGAAATTCCAGATAACTCGGTGATAAACTGGATCGTTTATGATAAAAACTTACTCTGAAGTTACACAAAATATACAGGGTATATGAAAAATAGTGGCCTTTGCTGATGATTTCTTCATAGTAGTTAGGCTTGAGATTCATTTTATTGATGCATTTCCATAAACACATTCGTTGAAACAAATCTTCTGAAATGTTTTGAACAATTTACTATGGAATGTTTCAAATAATATGTATGAATCTATAGTCACTACAAGTAAAACAAAAACTTGAGTGATAGTGGTGGAATATTGCAAAAAATAAAACAAAAATATTGGATTGTAACATATAATAGGTAACGAAATATACTCATATTTTATTACAAAATAGGCGTTCCACGTATCGAGTGTATGACATTGGCATAACAACCACCAATATAATTATTCTCAAGAGTATTTCAGATGCATCATTTTCAGATTCTGAAGAATGTACATGTATAATTTCAGAACGAACCATGATATCGTCAATGACTGGCAGAAATACCAATAAGCAAAACATACTCATTACTTGAACTCGAATCTCAGTAGGTGAATTTTTATTTTTTTATATATAATGTAGAACTTATGATGCTGATCAAACTATTGCACAAACGATTTAAATTCAACAGTTTGATATCATCTCCCTGTATATAGAAAGGAACGCATGTTTCGTAGCCGGCTGTGGACCAAATGAGGCCCATATACATGGTTTTTCACAACTTAATCCGAAATTATTCAACCACATAAGTACTACTAATTAATAAGTAGATTACTGTGAAAAATGTAAGAAAAGCCCAACAAAAAAAAAACGAGAAAACAATTGAAAATAATGAGAAGTAGACACTGCATGAACTAACAGAGGATGCTGCCCATAGAGAGGATGCTGCCCATAGAGAGGATGCTGCCCATAGAGAGGATGCTGCCCATAGAGAGGATGCCGCTTATAGAGAGGATGCTGCTTATAGAGAGGATGCTGCATATAGAGAGGATGCTGCATATAGAGAGGGACAAGTTAATCAGGTGCTCTGACTCTATCATCATTTTCTGTATGTTGATCATTATCATCATTGGTTTCAGTTTTTTGCTACCTCGCCATAAATTGTTTTTCCTTTAAAAAAATATCACAGTTTCGATCTTAAAGTACTTATATGTAACGCCCATCAACTTGTTTAATCCAGGAGTGCTGTCATATGATGATATACTCTGTTTTTTTGATAATTTTTTCATTACCTGTCAAATTGTTCTTTTTACCTTACATGTTTCTTCTGTATCTACTATTAGAAAAATTTATGACCTGCTACAAATGTAATCTTCGTATATAATGTAGTCAAATGAATGATTGATTGATAAATTTGTAAACACAGATGTTGTGGTTCATTCTGAAATTCCATAAATATTTATCAGGAATCTGAAAATGAAGTATTCGAAATTCTCTTATAGAAATAATGAAATTGGCTGTTGTAACGCCAATGTGATACACACTGTATAGGTAAGAAACATCTGTTGTGATAAAATATGAGTAAATCTCGTTACCTATTATATACCGCAGTTCACTGTTTTTGTTTACTTTTTGCAATATTCTGCCTTCGTCACTCAAGTTATTCTACTACTCGTAGCAAATATAGATATATACAAAATAAATATAAAATATTCCACAGTGAATTGATCAAAATATTTCTGAACATTTGTATCGAAAGTTATGGAAATACATCAATAAAACAAATCAAGCTCATCAACTTCTTCAAATGAAATCATCAGCAAGTGTCACTATTTTTGATATAACTTGTATAATTCGTGTAACTGCAGAGTTTAAATTAAATTTGTTTAAAATTGTGTTTTCCGTTAACCAGCTGTCGTCCCCTTACGAACGGCAGCCCTCAAAAGTCGAAACTTGTGCGAGCCAAGGATTAACGAGGTCTTACCTTTCAACGTGCAATTCCTAGCACGATCCGAAGAGAAAATCGAAAGGAGGTCCGTTGGTCACCCATCCAAACCATAGCCTCGCCTAGCGTTGCTTGGCTTCAGATATTTATTTATTTATTTATTTATTTATTTATTTATTTATTTATTTATTTATTTATTTATTTATTTATTTATTTATTTATTTATTTATTTATTTATTTATTTATTTATTTATTTATTTATTTATTTATTTATTTATTTATTTATTTATTTATTTATTTATTTATTTATTTATTTATTTATTTATTTATTTATTTATTTATTTATTTATTTATTTATTTATTTATTTATTTATTTATTTATTTATTTATTTATTTATTTATTTATTTATTTATTTATTTATTTATTTATTTATTTATTTATTTATTTATTTATTTATTTATTTATTTATTTATTTATTTATTTATTTATTTATTTATTTATTTATTTATTTATTTATTTATTTATTTATTTATTTATTTATTTATTTATTTATTTATTTATTTATTTATTTATTTATTTATTTATTTATTTATTTATTTATT
Organism: Chrysolina oricalcia; assembly: GCA_944452925.2. Taxonomy (NCBI): domain Eukaryota; kingdom Metazoa; phylum Arthropoda; class Insecta; order Coleoptera; family Chrysomelidae; genus Chrysolina; species Chrysolina oricalcia. The sequence goes on from OX101828.2 coordinate 9,689,990, forward strand.
TATTTATTTATTTATTTATTTATTTATTTATTTATTTATTTATTTATTTATTTATTTATTTATTTATTTATTTATTTATTTATTTATTTATTTATTTATTTATTTATTTATTTATTTATTTATTTATTTATTTATTTATTTATTTATTTATTTATTTATTTATTTATTTATTTATTTATTTATTTATTTATTTATTTATTTATTTATTTATTTATTTATTTATTTATTTATTTATTTATTTATTTATTTATTTATTTATTTATTTATTTATTTATTTATTTATTTATTTATTTATTTATTTATTTATTTATTTATTTATTTATTTATTTATTTATTTATTTATTTATTTATTTATTTATTTATTTATTTATTTATTTATTTATTTATTTATTTATTTATTTATTTATTTATTTATTTATTTATTTATTTATTTATTTATTTATTTATTTATTTATTTATTTATTTATTTATTTATTTATTTATTTATTTATTTATTTATTTATTTATTTATTTATTTATTTATTTATTTATTTATTTATTTATTTATTTATTTATTTATTTATTTATTTATTTATTTATTTATTTATTTATTTATTTATTTATTTATTTATTTATTTATTTATTTATTTATTTATTTATTTATTTATTTATTTATTTATTTATTTATTTATTTATTTATTTATTTATTTATTTATTTATTTATTTATTTATTTATTTATTTATTTATTTATTTATTTATTTATTTATTTATTTATTTATTTATTTATTTATTTATTTATTTATTTATTTATTTATTTATTTATTTATTTATTTATTTATTTATTTATTTATTTATTTATTTATTTATTTATTTATTTATTTATTTATTTATTTATTTATTTATTTATTTATTTATTTATTTATTTATTTATTTATTTATTTATTTATTTATTTATTTATTTATTTATTTATTTATTTATTTATTTATTTATTTATTTATTTATTTATTTATTTATTTATTTATTTATTTATTTATTTATTTATTTATTTATTTATTTATTTATTTATTTATTTATTTATTTATTTATTTATTTATTTATTTATTTATTTATTTATTTATTTATTTATTTATTTATTTATTTATTTATTTATTTATTTATTTATTTATTTATTTATTTATTTATTTATTTATTTATTTATTTATTTATTTATTTATTTATTTATTTATTTATTTATTTATTTATTTATTTATTTATTTATTTATTTATTTATTTATTTATTTATTTATTTATTTATTTATTTATTTATTTATTTATTTATTTATTTATTTATTTATTTATTTATTTATTTATTTATTTATTTATTTATTTATTTATTTATTTATTTATTTATTTATTTATTTATTTATTTATTTATTTATTTATTTATTTATTTATTTATTTATTTATTTATTTATTTATTTATTTATTTATTTATTTATTTATTTATTTATTTATTTATTTATTTATTTATTTATTTATTGATTTATTCATTCATTCATTCATTCATTCATTCATTCATTCATTCATTTATTTATTTATTTATTTATTTATTTATTTATTTATTTATTTATTTATTTATTTATTTATTTATTTATTTATTTATTTATTTATTTATTTATTACACAGAAAACAAACAGGTTCACACCTAATTACATGTTTTCATTATATCCTACAATACATTTCGTGTTTTAAAGTACAGAGTAAGAAACGTAAAATAAAATTCAAGAAGAATTTGACGATAACTTAAGAACCGACGCTCTCCGTTCGAGCTATCCCCGCGGATATGTAAACTTTCATCATAAACTTTCATCATAAACGATCCAGTTTATCACCGAGTTATCCGGAATTCCATGTTTTTGGATATATCAACAAGCAAGACGGATGCGGCTTCTTGAGAAATAGAATATTTTTTATATAATACGTCAGTCTAATTCAGGATATGCTAAAATCATCAAGTGGATTCGATATTTGTGCCCTTCAGAATATCTGGAAATTAATGAAATTTCGTAGCTCAATTTCTTAGAAATCACTTATATGCTTGCTGGCTTCGGACTCTCCCTGTATATCGTGGGTCTGTGCAGGAATCATTATACTTCATAGTGGATTTGCTTTGGCCGTATGAATAATCGGTGCATAGGTGATTTGGTTTATAGATTCGTAAAAATGTCTTCACAATGACCATTTGAGATTTTGGAAAAGCCAACTTCAACACCCTGTATAATCTAAACCGTTGAATTTAGAGCTTTGGCGCAATGGAGACATTTGATCAGCATCACGAGTTCTACAATATATAAAAAATTCGAGGAAATTTTCCGAAAGCCATTTTCCCAGTGAAACGGTGCGAGGTCCAGTTTATTCATTCCATGCCTATGGACTCCACTACTTAATAGTGTGAACCTAGCCTCAGGTTCCAGTGACAGCTCTCATTCTCTGTTATGAAATAGATTATAGCGAAACGTCGAGATCTCGACAGTACCATGTTAACTGCTACAACTATGCTGATTTCTCAATCAAAGTAATTGTTTGCTCCCATTACTTTGTCATAAAATGATGAATGTGAAACTCTGTCCGAGCGGACGTCTTGACTGATCTCCAACAAAGTGAATTATGAAAGTGAAGGGCAGTGGATTATGGGAGAATTGATTGTTGCAGGTTAATAGCGATATTCTGCGGTGATTCTATTATTGAATAATCAATCACTGATAACTAATTACTGTCACCGCTGCGTTGGTGATATAGAATTAATCATTCATTTGAATCGACAAAGTCACATAAAGAACAACATCCTAATTTATTTATTTACTTACAAACAGGCTATCGTAGCCTAATTACATGGATAATTCTGATAACATTACAAAATTATAAATAATAATATTTTTTTACATCAACTAAATTCATATACAGAAATAATTATAAAAATGTAAAACATAATTGATTGTTATGAGTTATATATAAACCAGAATTGCAGGATAATATGTCTCCTGGAATATTGACGAATTGGTCAGAGAGCTATATTCACTATATGATTTAAAATGCGTGTACGATAAAGCGGGGTAAAGTCTAGTCTAAATCAATGAAGGTATTGAAATTGTTGGCTAATTTCAGTACAGATATCAGCGGTGCCTTCGTTGTTTTACCTACTGCTGAAACATTGAACATAAGGGAGGATCTTGTTCGACGTGGAGGTACATTGAAGGGAATCATGTCGAGAATTTCTGGGGAATCCACTTTGCTATTTATAATTTTGTGCAAAAACATCATAGAAGTTAAGCTTCTCTTTTGCTCCAGGGATAGTATCTTATATTCGGACATCAAATGACAAGTTCTAATAGTACTATAATCTGGCCATACATGATGCTGCTTGAAATATAAATACCTCAGAAGTTTATTCTGGATTTTTTCCATTTCGAACCAAATAATAGAAGCAAATTCTAGTTTTGGTCTGACTAAGAACTAAGGAAGACTTGATCGTATTTATATTGGAAAAACATGACCTCTGTCTGATTACAAATCCTAAAATCTCATTGGCAGATTTCACATTTTTGTTAATATGGCTGGAAAAGGTGAACTGTGAATTGTACGTTACCCGAAGATCATTTATTTCTGTTTTTCTTTCCAGAATCCCTCCATCCATACCATCCTATACAATCTCTTACTGTTTCGACTATCTTGTAAAGTTTCAAATCATCGGCAAAAAGTAGACAGTCTGAAAATTTGAGACTCAAGGGTAGGTCATTGATAAAGAGTATGAAAGGAAGGGGCCCTAGGTTCGAGCCTTGTGGCACTCCAGAATTGGACAGAAATTTTCCAGATGTATTTCCATTGTGCCTAACAATAAAATATCTATTTTGTGAATAATTTCTGATCAATTTTAAAAGATTTTCAGACACTCCATATCTGCTTTTCTTTTTTAAGAGAATGTCATGATGAACCTGGTCAAATGCTTTATGAAAATTTGTAAACACCACATCTAGTTGTGCTTTAGTTTCCAAAGCGGTGAAAACCTTATTGCTGAATACTAATAGATTTGTACTGATTGATTTTGTCTCATGAAACCGTGCTGTTGCGGTACAATGTATTTATAAGTGAAATTACTGAGTTTGTTGAAAATAATATGTTCAAATAATTTTGCTGGTGAGTACATTATTGAGATAGCCCTATAGTTTGTTACATTCATTTTGTCTCCAGATTTATGCAAAGGTATGGTTATAGAAGTTTTCCAGATGGATGGAAATGAATTCGTTTCTATGATTAAGTTGAAAATATGGGTCAGTGGGACTCTTACCCATTCGCCGCAGCCTTTCAGTATGTAAGGAGATATACCATCTGTACCTTCTGATTTTTTAGGTTTAAGTTTTTTCACTGCATTGTTGAAATCGGACACATATCATTGTCTAATAAGTTTGTGTTATATGTAACTAGTTCTGTGCAAAAAACTGACGAGAAAACATTTGCAAATACGCTCGCGGTTTTTTCATCTGCCACTGGTTCATTGTTGTAAACAAAACTACCTATATTGGTGTTATTTTTCTTTTTGGAACTTACGAAACGCCAAAACTCATTAACTTCATTGTTTATGCCCTCCTCAATTTTTTTATATCTTTTCTCTTCTTTTCTAATCATAATTTTTAGTTTGCTTCTTGCCTCTATGAACTTATTGTTGTAAAAATCCGATAGCGATTTCAATTTCCTAAGCCTTTTTTTTCTTTCAACAAACTCCTAATTTCTTTAGTGAACCAGACTGGATATGAATTATTATATTTATTTGAGATACATTTTGGAACACACTTTGATACAACATCATCCCATATCTCATAGAAATAACCTAAAGCTGAATTCACATCTTGCTCATCTAACACCGATTTCCAATTAACGTCTCTGATAGCGTGACTCAGCTTAAGGAAATTAACTTTTCTATAGTTATACCTAGGAGATCGATCGAGATTCGCTGGTTCTTTCATTCCTCCAGGAAAATAAATGGTGACATAAAGCAGGATGGTAATCATCCGCCTTAATGAATGGCTGAGTAATATTTCCCACCGCACAATTAGCTACATTAATTTCAGAGCTGAGAACTAAATCTAAAGTACGGCCATGTACATTCATTGTATGATTCAATTGTTTGACAGTGTTGAAGTCCTTATGGAATAAGATACATCATACAACTTGGTTGAAATTTCCATACGTTTTCTTTGTACTACGCTGATTGATTCCACATTTTTGTTTTCTTCCACATTGCATTTTTCATTCAAATAGTTAAGATTAGTAATTTTTCAATTATGTGTGACTTCTTCTATCTTCACAAAGTTCTTCGCAATATGCATAATAGATATTTTTGTTTTTCTACGACCATTAAGAAAAATGAACATTTCAATTGCGTCTTCGATTAATAAACCTACCACGTTGTAACACCGATTTTCATTTCCCACGGGCTAGCTAGCTGTATCGAAATATTTCATTTCCTACTACTTTCATCAACTACTAGACTGTCATTAACGAATTTTATGAACATAAATAATATCGAATCAAGTTTGTTTACGTCTGTCCAATAATTTGACATTTCACAACAGTAGATAATTACAAAATTCGATTGAAAAAATTATGTTATTAAAAATGATTAGCGATAGTGAGGATGATTTTAACAATCAAATTAATAAATTTATATCAGAAGCTCCTGATAATGCCTATCTTCTGAAAAAGGTATGATTTTCTTTTCATAAAACCAGAATAATTTCAATAAAAAGATTTATTACAATCGGATTCTATATTTTTGAATAGTTGACAGATACTTTCTATATAGCAGTTAATTTGAACAAATTATTATGTGCTCTAGTAACGACGTGTTGATTCAAATGACACATGGACTTTGGATGGTGGGAGAGAGGGTTCAAATCCACGCATCCACTTTTTTTTTCATTTTGTGAAAGCGATTAGTATTTGAATTTTTCTGCATAAAGTTTTTTTTATTTCCAAGTTGTCAAAATTTGAAAATTTTGACTGTAATTTGTTTCACGACGTAGGTAGGTACGTGTACAAAAAGAAAAAATAGATGTTTCATTCAACGGGTGAAGAAAGAAAAAAATATCTAATCCATGTAAAAATGACGGCAGGAGAGTTTATGATAAAAAGGATTATTAAAAATATTACAGATGTGTTAATGATTCAGATGACTCGTGGGAAATGTATGTCATTTCATGCTCATTGTACAATATACTATTTTTCCCCCATTATTTCTAATCTAATTACAAATTATTCTCCGCAATATTGTTATTGTGAAACCTTGATAACAACTATACAACAATACAAACTAGAAATATTGAACACTGGTCAGTCGTTAAGCTGTCAATGAAACTAGAGGTTTGTTTTGGTTCCTGGATGGAACTGTCAACTGTCCCAGAACCGATATGGTGGCACAGTTGTTAATCATCCGAATGTTTCTGGCAAGCTTGAAGGTGCGACTGCTTCTGATAGAACTGATTCAGAAACGCCTTGAAGCTCTTAAGGCTCGTACATAACCTTGCGAATTTTCGAAAAAAAAATTGCGATTCGACACCTCGAATCATCATGTTTTTCTTCGGTAATGTAATATCTAACCACAAATACTGAAAAATGGCGTATTATGATTCATCATTCACCGCAATTTTTGTGTTATATGAGTCGAATCGAAAAAAAAATGCGAATATTCGCAAGAGTATGAACGAGCCTTTAGATGTAAAGATTTAAATTCCATAAATTCAGAACTTGTAACATTCTTCTTCATATCTGTTTTTAGGGTAGTAGTCAAAACCAATTATACACGTGAAAAAGTGAGAAGAGGCGAAGTCTTCTATCCAAACAATCAATTAGAGATGTTGCGCATGCGCAGTATCTAGATAACTAATGACACTATCGAGCACCAAGGAGACTAACATTAAACAAGGAGAGTTTAATCCCCATAAGACAATGGGGACACTGATGAAAGAACATTTGTGACGAAATGTGACGTAGTTGGACGTGTCATGGCCGCCGTTCTCTATAGACAGTGGCGGACTAGCTCTTGGTGTATGAGAATTACGGCTGACAGTTTTGTAGCTTGGTTCGAGTTCGGCTCTGTACTCATATCCAAGTACGTCACTATGACACGTTGATACTACAAGATTCTGATTGGCTAGAGCTTATTAAACCCTCCTTGTTAGTTTAGTCTCTTTGATCGAGCACTATTTTACACACACCGCTACAGTACGAATGCGTATCTGTCATTGTGTCAACAAAAATTATTCATGGACCACTGATGTTGTAAATTGTTTTGTCTTAGAATAATCTCCAAAGCAGACGAAATGCTTGAATCAATTGCCGGAAATTTATCTCGAACATGATTTTTTAAAGAAAATCCAAGTACCTACTCCAAAAATTTTCCGGCAATAATTCAAGCACTTGGGAGATTATGAGTGAACATTTTATATCAGGTAATTTTAGCCATTCAGATATTTGTATTTGGACATGTTGCTATATGACAACAATGTAATTTTTCTCGAAATCACCATGAGCACCTTGCTGTGAGAATGATACCTAAGTGAAAATCAGAGATTTACGAGCTTGGCTTAATTCTTGAAACCTTGGCTTGAAATCAAGCCAAGCTCAACAAAAATCAAGCCAATCCCAACTATATCTTTATCAAACCAAGCCAAGCTTTTGAAGAAGAAAGCTTGACATTTCAAGCTTTTTATTACCAAGCTCAAGCCTCATTATACCAAGCTTCAATCTTTGTTTTTTAGCACGCTCAAAATTTCAACCTAAACTGAAAATGATATTTGGAATTTTCATTTTCCTCTATTGAACACCAAAAATGGTTATAGGACTTTTAATGCTTGAATTAGGTATTATGTATATGAGTATTGTCTAGATAGAATGCTTGCTAAGAATATCTTCATTTCCTACAGATAGACTAGGATCCCACGCCTATTTGCAAAAATGATAAATAACAGGCTGAATCGTTCTGTGTGGGGGACTCTTCTGTCCTACCATCCATTTTGTAGGACAAAAGACTTTTCGAGTAATTTTTCGAATTATCTCGAGGTTCAACTGAAAAACTAACTGTTATTAATGACTTTTTTGCACTAACCAAATCAATATGATTGACGCCTTCTCAGTTTATTAGCTACCACTATCGAGAAATTTCGTAGAGGAAAAAGTTGGGCGTCTCGGTAAAATGGAAAAGGAAGTTTCAGCCTGTTATTGATCATTTTTGAAAATAGGCGTGGGATCCTGGTCTATAAAATATGTAAAATTCAAGCCAAGCCAAGCTTCTTATTTTTGACAGCTTGACTTTCAAGCCCAATCCAAGCTTTTATATTTCAAGCCAAGCTACTTGGCTTCATCCTTAATTTTTGGATCAAATTTGTCTGTGGATACTGGACTGAAAGTTTATATTTCGTCTGTCAACACATTTTGACTGACAACTATATTTGACCTAGCTAACAATCCAGCCTGGATTTTAAGCTTCAACTGCTCCATTTGAATGAATAAAAAACTACAATCTATCGCATTGTACCTGTTAGGGGCTCTTTTATTAGGTAGAACCAAAAATATAGTTTAGTTGTGTGGAGAAGTATATTAAAAACATTATACATATAACAGTTGAAGCCAGTGCACGACCCGATTGAGTAAACGTGGCAGCCAATGTGTTAAACTCTGACTAAAGCAGATGGTTACTCACTTCTGCCAATTCTAATTCCTGGACTATCACGCGAATCACACTCAAAGAACGTAATTTGTGTGCGAGCCACATCTTGTTAGATTGGACCTGAAGAATGGCTGAACTAATTTGTATCAGTTCGAAGATCAGAGGCTGATCTGAATATGGAAGAAGCCTGCCTCATTATCGGCTTTGTGTTCATTTTTTTCGATGCGTTGATAAGGGGAAACGCATGATAGTCATCTTGGGAATCCAAATAAGCCGATCACTGGTCGCGATAGTCTCTTTTATGAACGCTCTAGATAAGGAACAAAGGTTGTGATGAATTCTGGTTGACACTGACGGCACTTTTGTATGAATCTCGTTAAGTGCGGTGATGTTTTGACAGAATCTTTTTGTGCGTAGTGAAAGTTTTGCGAAATCAACCGCTTCGTTTGGTGGTCTTGAAGCTGCTGCTTAGTTACTTTCATAAAATTATTCAATAGAAGATTCATGAACATTACTTAACGTTCGTAAGGCCGGGCGGTTTACAAGTAGATCAGTGTTGATGCATTTTTGAGATAAAAAGTAACAGCATGAGACCTACTGGAAGAGGAGCAAAATATTGTTCGAATGACGGGAAAAATACTTTTATGGGTTGAAAGTGATATTTCACGGTTTTTCGCTATTGACAACGAAAGTTGATCTCCTATCAAACAAAAAGTGGATGGCAATTATGTTGAAAATAGAAAGATCTACAACTTTTGTATCGAACATTTTTCTAATTTACCCCAAATTTTCCGGGAAAATCGGAAAAACAAAATTTTCAGTTTTTATTTTTTTTTGAGCAAACATTATTTTTTTCACGAAACTTGGAAATGTAACTCATTATGTTTCAAGTGAGCTGTGATTTTTTTGCAGCGGAATACAGATACAGATACAGAAAAACGACCTCATTTTCAACTAAAAAGTTTCACCGGTAAAATTCGTGTTTTCAACTAGCCAGCAACCAATTTTTTCGTTGAAGCGTCTACTTTCAGATTATGTAATAAAAGAGTAGCACTACTATGGAAATATTTTCCAGAAAACGCGGAAAAATTAAAATACAGATTTTCAAAAATCAATTTTTTGAATTTTTGTTCTACACTCATACGAGGATGTATTGATATCTAGTTAGCCTAGACCAGTTTCCTGCATAAACAAAATATTGCGTTACCATAGCAACGAACAATAACTTATTAGAAGTGTCAGTGTAAAGTTTGACGTCAAAAAAGTAAACCAGAGTTACGTAATAAATTAAAAGAAAAATATGTCCACCGAAATTGTGAAAATCGAAAAATTGGAGTATCGAGCCGTCATCATTTAAAAAGGTTAGGAGGTAAACAGATTTACGAAGATATGCTTAATACCCTTGGTGATCAATGTCCTTCGTATGCGACCGTGAAAAATTGGTCTGCAAGCTTCAAAAGAGGTAAATTTTCCATTGAAGATGATGACCGATCGGGAAGGCCAGTTTCTATGTCAGTCCCCGAAAATATCGATGCAGTTCATGGCATGATTTTGACAGATCGTCGAATTGGGCTAAAATGGATATCTGAAGCACTGAATATTTCATACGAACGCGTTCATCATATAGTTCACGTCAATTTGGACATGAGAAAAATTGCTGCAAAATGGATCCCCAAATGTTTGAATGTTGACCAAAAGCGTGCAAAGGTAGTAGCAACGCGTTCGATCTGTGCTCGATTTGAAAACGATGTAGACTTCTTAAACCGAATTGTTACTATGGATGAAACTTAGGTACATTTCTACGATCCAGAAACGTATCCAAAAATCTGCTGGAAAAGTTCTTGCTTCAGTTTTTTGGAATTGCCATGGAGTAATCATGATTGATTTTTTGGATAAGGGTAGAACAATAACTGGAGATTACTATTCGACATTACTGACCACTCTACGGGAAAAAAATTAAGAGAAAAGAAGCGGAAAGCTATCCGAAGGTGTTTTGTTTTTGCAGGACAACGCCCCTGCACACAAATTTCATGTTGCCATGCAAAAATTTCGTGATTTAGGATTTGAATTACTAGAACACCCCCTTTATTCACCAGATTTGGCTCCGTCCGACTATCATCTCTTTCCTCAACTGAAAAAAGTTTAAAAGGTCGTAAATTTTCTTCCAACGAGGAGGTAATAAAAGCTGTGGAGGTCTGGTTTGCAGAGCAAGAAGAAACATTATTTTTGAAAGGTCTAGAGACGTTGCAGGTTCGCTGTAATCAATGTATCCAATTAAAGGAGAATATGTTGAGCAATAAAATATTTTGACATTGAAATTTTGTTTTGTTCTATAGTAGGTTAAGAATTTTTCAATATATCGTTGTATATTATGATCTTTCCACAATATCTATCAGATGTAGTTCAATGTCCAGCGTGGCTTTTGCCGATGAAGTAGTTGTTCTCTGTTAGATATGAAAAAAGCTTAATTTTTATCGTAGGTTTTTTACATTTTACTTTGTTTCAATTTTCAGTTCAAAATGTTTATCTTTTCGATAATGTATCTATTATTGCATGGGACCAATAATGTTGAATTTGGTTTATCTAATTAATATATCTGTTTGTAAATTGCAGTTGGGGGGCACTTCAACATTTCAAAAGTTCACTTCTATAGCGTTTCAATACATGGGACATTCATTCTTTGCTTCATTTCTAAACCATTTCACCACATGTAAACTCATTATTGAAGAACCCTGAAGATGGAATGTGTAAGATTCGAAACGTCGCATCGGTCAGAAAATATTAGTCCCAACAAACTATCTGAGCACATCAATGTAACTAATATCTTCCATACTGAGATAAGGGTGATTCAGATTGAGACCAACATACTGATTCTTTAAATAAACATGATATGATATTTGTTGTTGTTTGTTCAAAATTTGTTCTTTCCGTCAACCGGCTGCACTCTTACGAGCAACCCTCATAAGTCTCCGGGAAACTTGTGTGAGCTAGGAGAGAACAGGCCCCTATCTTTTAACGTGTGATGCTCTTATGGTTGACTTGCGAACGTTCGACCATCACTACCACCATGAACAGATGTTTTGATTCGCTTTTCGACTGAAATTCCGAGTTTAAAGTCAGGGGTCCGACCGACTTCAATCTCGGAACCCCGACTTTAATCTCGAGGGTCTGACTTTAATCTTGGACCCCCAAGATTAAAGTCGGGAGTCCGAGATTAAAGTCGGACCCCCGAGATTAAAGTCGGGGGTCCGAGATTAAAGTCGGACCCCCCCGAGATTAAAGTCGGGGGTCTGAGATTAAAGTTGGACCCCCGAGATTAAAGTCGGACCCCCGAGATTGAAGTAGGACCCCCGAGATTAAAGTCGGGGGTCCGAGATTAAAGTCGGACCCCAAGATTAAAGTCGGGGGTCCGAGATTGAAGTAGGACCCCGAGATTAAAGTCGGGGGTCCGAGATTAAAGTCGGGGGTCCGAGATTAAAGTCAGACCCCCCGAGATTAAAGTCGGGGGTCTGAGATTAAAGTCGGACCCCCGAGATTAAAGTCGGACCCCCGAGATTAAAGTCGGGGGTCCGAGATTAAAGTCGGACCCCAAGATTAAAGTCGGGGGTCCGAGATTAAAGTAGGACCCCGAGATTAAAGTCGGGGGTCCGACATTAAAGTCGGACCCCCGAGATTAAAGTCGGACCCCCGAGATTAAAGTCGGGGGTCTGAGATTAAAGTCGGACCCCCGAGATTAAAGTCGGACCCCCGAGATTAAAGTCGGGGGTTCGAGATTAATGTCGGACCCCCGAGATTAAAGTCGGGGGTCCGAGATTAAAGTCGGATTTTTTATAACGCGATTTTGCAAAAACTACAAATCGGACTGAAAACATCTTGCGTATATAGTTGAACCACATATTGTTATCTATCAGTTTCCGCGATATTGTTTGTCCGGCTTCATATTTATAAAAATTATAAACTTTAAAAATGGACTCCTATTCGAGGTTTTCACGGAATTTCTCAGTGTAAAATGCACCGATCCGGTCGAATGAAAATCCATTTTCTAGGTTTTATGAAACGATTTCTTGAATAATCTCGGTGATATTTCCAAAAAACCAAAGAAGTTGTAATTTTTTCACTATTACTTGTTTGAAAAATCCCACAAAGCGATTTTGTTGAGGCAAAAACTGGTGTTTTCATTAATGAACTATCTTGAAAAAATCAGTTTAGGCCTTTTGTGACTTTTATTTTGTGGGGGAAAAACCTTTATAGTTTGGTCTAATACCGTACTGACACATTATGACCCTATACACTAGGGTGGGCCGATTGGTATAGGGGATTTGAAAATTTGTAAATTCTTGTGTCTGCAACTATAAGAATGTTGTGAAATACGAAAAGAAATATATGTCAATAATTATTTTTTTGATGTTTCTATTTTCTCAACTGCCACAATGACACTTGAGTTTTCATTTTGAAAATTTCATATTTTCAAAATCTGCAAATTCTTAGAGGTTGTATTACTTAAAAAGAAACAAATTTTCTTCAATATTTTTTTCTCTATTTTTGGAATTTGAACTGCCAAAACGGCATTTTAAGAAGTTTTCATTTGTAATTTAATCGCAGTGGCAGTTCATTAGCATTCAACTGGCAGACAAACCACTGCAACGGTCTATTCAAATGTTTTTCCAATAGAAGAATTATTCCCGAAAGTTTTCCAACATTGACGTTCGTTCCGTCGCATCCTATACTTTCAGCTCATCTGTTGTAATTTGAGGTTCGACCAAGAACTTCAAGATACATTTCATGATGTTTGCCGAAGTTCCTGATTCGGGGCAAATATGCCCCAAGTATATCGACTCTGGCATTCTTATGAGAGTAATGTGCTCTTCTCGAATTTTTTTGCCGACGATTGTCTTCCATCTTTAGCGTTTCATCTTTCCGTCCATCAAAAAACAAGCCACGTAACAATGAATTTTGTGTGTTATCTATTATACCTTCACGTTTCTCACTTCTAGAGCGACGAACCTTGTTCTTATCTATGATACTGCTATTGTCCCCTTTATTTAAAATACCAATGTCCTGAAGAACGACTGAAGCTACTGCAGCCCTAGCTCTATCAGAAATACCATAACGATCAAGTGTTCTCGCCAGCACGGGTAGTTGTAATGAACTTTAGCGGATTTGTGAACTTTCTTGAGGCACAATTATTGAGACTTGTTGAGGAGTACTGAGTTATTGCTGGGATTTTTCCACTAACTTCCTTATATATGAATTTTTCCATTCCTGTATGCTAGTTTTCTTCTTTGATTCACTTCTTGTTTTCAAATCGTTCCTTTCGACCCGCTTCTGATACATTCCAGTGGATTTTTGATCCACAGAACTAATTACCATATGTCTTACGGTTCTTTGATCTAATAAAAAAGATCGTTCTACTTGTGGAACTTTCAAGACTTTGTCGCAGACACACGAAATAAATTCTGGGCATTTACAGGCAGCCACATCAAATAGGACTTTAGATTGTATTCTAAAATCCTGCAACTGCTTTTGATAGCTTGTGACATCATTTCGTTGTTTATAACGTTTTAATAAATTCCTTATTTTGAGACGATAACTTGTTATACATTTGATGATAGAATATTAAAATTTCTGCAATTTTTATCGAAACAACTTTAGTGGCTTCAGTTGCAGTTTGCTGTGGATTTGTTGATAGAGGCTTCAGTTGATATTCCACCCAGTTGAAATACCTATCTATATCTTCATATGTTGGTAGTACATTGTCACTTATACATTTGGAAGCTCCAAATATAGGACATTCCAAATCAATTCGGGTTTTACGCGACATTTTATTAATCTAATCTCTAGTAGACACTCACGTCACTCACCTCCCTTAGTTAACAAGCAACTGGTGTTTGTCGTATTACCAAATTGTCACATTTCAGTGGGGGTACGGCGTTAGTGGAGGGCGTTGGTTTATTTTAAAAATTACAGCGAAGGACTGTGTCAAATGGAATGATATCGGTGATGTGGCAGTTTAAAACATGAAGATATAAAATAAAACTATCTACCAAAATGGTTCAGCATTTTTTCTTACATGTTTTTATCATTTGCAAATATTTAAATTTTAAATTTGAAATTTCGGCACCCTCGTGGCAGTTTGAATAATAAAAATATGAAATACTTTATTTAACAAAAAATGTTCACTTTTGAGTCTCAAGCAAGTTTTGCATTTGCAGAATTAGCCATTTACAAAATTCAAAATTTTAAAATTAGCTGTCATTGTGGCAGTTGAAAACATGAAAAAATATATTTTCGTGAAATGAAAATAAAATATTGTTTCTTGGTTTTGCAACTTTTTTATAGATGCAAATTCCAATTTTTGAAAAACACTGAAATCGGCCCACCCTACTATACACCCTGTCTCTCTGCCCAGGCGCTCATTTCAATCAATTCAATTGAAATAAAGATACAATACGCTCTCCGTACCATTATTGTATGCAAGCTGAAGACTTCTAACATGCTTGAGATGGTCCGCTAACCTATTTCTCAGGCTTTCTTTCTATTCGGTGGGTGTAGATAGTCATTTATTGGCTTTATGCTGTTATGTATGATATGTCGCTGGTACAAGGACGTAGGCACTCTGCATGGATGGGTGTGGAACCGGCGTATGCGGTTTTATAGGCCGGCAAGTTGGGGAATAAAGGCGGATATCGAAGATTGCGAAAAAAAACAGTGCTGCTCTATTAGTCTGATTAACAAGTTCAAAAACGTGTTGATACTCAATCAAGCTCCTAAAAATATGAGCGATAGCTCATTCGATTCGGAATGACGTCTAGAGACATGTATCGAAAGTATGTATTGGCATATAAAAAATTGCAATTGTTATCAACTTGTTATTAACAAACTAAGATGAAAAAAAGTAGCGTTTCAAAAATTATTAACATTTAAGAAATGTTGACAATAGATTCTTAAAGAGGAGAAAATTTCCAAGAAAAAAATTTCGACTCCCGCCCAGCCGTAACGAATTAGACAGCTAAAGACAGTGTACCACATAATTTTTTTAAAATTACCTAATGCTAATTTAAAAATTTTGATAAATTATGGTATCATCTAGACAGTTGAAAGAATGAATCCCCGTTGGAAAAAATTTTTTTTCGAAAAGTTATACCATTGTGAAATAATAATTTTTTTCCAATCTTTGTTATCTCAAATAACTACATATACAGGGTGTTAATTAAGTACATTGACAAACTTCGGGAGGTGATTCTTTGAAGGTTTTCAGGACGAAATGTTCATATAAACATATGTCCCAAACGGCTTGGTTTTCGAGATACAGGGTGATAAATATACATTTTTTTCAAGATTTTTTAGAGTTAACTTCGACATTTTCTACAATAATCAGTTCAAATTAGGCAAGTACAATCCATTCAATATTACGCACGATACAAAATAATGCATTTCTCAAATAATTCACAGGGTCCTCCTTTTTTCAGAGTCAAGCTTTGTTCAACCCTTCAGAATTTTTTTTCCGCCGCCACTGACTTATTATGAGAAGGGAATAATGAATGTTGTTTCATTTAACATCTTTTTGCTCTCTTGATGTTCTTCATTTACTTGTACGGTTCAGGAGTTACAATGAAAATATTAACGCAAACATTTTCCAGTAACGCATAACAAAGAAATTTGAGAAGCAAATAGTCTAACAAACTTGAAGGGTGATTCTTTGAAAGGTTTCAAGATGAAAAGTTCATATAAACATGTCCCAAGCGGCTTGGTTTTCGAAGTACAGGGTGATCAAAATACATTTTTTAGGAGTTTTTGGAGTTTACTTAATTCATTTCTCGAAGTGTCATTGCCACTCTCCAAAGATTAGCGCGAGACGCAATACGTCATTTTGCTCTCATTACACCAATAGCTATTTTCTGCTCGTGTAGAGAAAATGTAATGTTATGGAGCTCCCATACATTTTTTACCATAACTCAGGTTGAATATGTATTGCACAAAGTTAATTATTGCAAAATAATTTTGGACATTTTCAATAGTGAATAACTTTATTATCAAATACTATAGCAAAGTAACATAAATTCCCTAGGAATAAAATTAAGTTCAGAAAAGGACCATTATTGAAATTGATATGTCAGAGCAGCTGCTGGAAATGGCCACCGCCAACTTCAATGCATGCGTTTATGCGCCTAACCATAGACTGGCGGACACGCTCAAAAATACCAGGAGTGTTTCTTATAATTCCGCATGACTCCTGTATGCGATTCCTCAGGTCTTCTTCACTTTGAACTGGAGTTCGGTACACTAATGAGTTAAGGTGCCCCCAGAGGAAAAAATCAAGTGGATTCATATCGGGTGACCTTGGTGGCCAAAGTTGTGGCCCACCACGCCCAATCCAGCGATCAGAATAATTCTCTTCTAAATATTGGCGTGCAACCAATCTGAAGTGTACTGGAGCACCATCATGCATAAACCAAATTCCAATTCTTTCCCTCAGTGGGATCTCTTCTAGGAGTCCAGGTAAGATGAATTCAAGAAAATGTCGATAATGGTCACCATTGAGTCTATGAGGCAGAAAATGTGGCCCGATAAGGAAATTCCCTACAATTCCAACCGAAACATTCACAGAAAACGTCTCTTGAAAATGGTTTTCAATCACGGCGTGTGGGTTTTCATCAGCCCACATATGATTGTTGTGAAAATTAATAATGGCTTTACGGGAAAAGCATGCCTCATCGGTGAATAACACTTGAGATAAAAACCATGGATTTTCCAACAATTTATTTCGAATCCAAGTGCAAAAAGTTAATCTCTTTGGAAAATCCCTTGGCAGAAGAGCTTGAACACGCTGTATGTGATAGGGATGAAGTTGTTGCTCTTTTAAAATTTGCCATACCAATACATGGGTTACGTCAAACTGTGCCGCAATTTGTCTTGTACTGGTGTCTGGATGCTGCTCAATTTCGTTAAGTACAGCTTCTTCTATCTGAACTGTTCTAACTCTCCTGGGTCTTCCTATGAGAACAGCAGACCTCTTGAAAGTACCCGTTTCACGAAGACGGGAGTGAATATTGATGAACATTTGTGTGCTGGGAATATGACGTTGTGGAAATCTTTCTAGATACATTCGTCTGGCGGCACGAGCGTTACCATCAGCCATTCCATACATTAAGTGCATGTCTGCCATTTCTGAATTTGTATATTCAACCATTTTATCCAAAGGAATATTGAATGAATCTGCTTTATAGCTTGCACTAATGAAGAATTAACAATGAGACAGTTTCTCAACTTTCGATAACTGTCAAGTTGTTGATATTTAAATAAATGAATTAATATCAAAGCCCACTTTGCTATTTTTATGAATTCAAATTGATTACAAAATTTCTTCGTTACTGCAGAAGAAAAAACAAACCGAAATTTCTGATAAAATAATGTACTCCGTACGGAAACAAAAATTTGTTTGATTTAGTTTTTCGGAGTTATGACCAGAGATTCATAAATGAAAATCAAATGTGTAATGATCTGCGACTATTAGATAAACCCTATTAACTATCTTCCATTACAGGATTACCTTTCGGAAGTTTTTTATGTTGAAAAGGAAACGTTCAATTGAAAACTAAAAAATATCTTTTTTTAAAATAACAAAAAAATTGTATGAGTTCTCTATCAAGACTGATTGGTAAAAACATTTTTAATCAAATATCTCAATGAAAATGCACATTTTTACCATCAGAATCTTCAGGTTGAACATCAAAAACATCAAGAGAGCAAAAAGATGTTAAATGAAACAACATTCATTATTCCTTTCTCATAATATGTCAGTGGCGGCGGAAAAAAAAATTCTGAAGGGTTGAACAAAGCTTGACTCTGAAAAAAGGAGGACCCTGTGAATTATTTAAGAAATGCATTATTTCGTATCGTGCGCCCTATTGAATGGATTATACTTGCCTAATTTGAACTGATTATTGTCGAAAATGTCGAAGTTAACTCTAAAAAATCTTGAAAAAAATGTGTTTTTATCGCCCTGTATCTCGAAAACCAAGCCGTTTGGGACATATGTTTATATGAACTTTTCGTCCTGAAAACCTTCAAAGAATTACCTCCCGAAGTTTGTCAACGTACTTAATTAACACCCTGTATACAGTTTGTCTCACTAAGTTGGAACCTTATGGAAAACTTTTTTATTAGTCATTTTAGGAAAAAACTTATTCTTCATAAAAAGTTCTGCATGTTCTTAAATCTAAAATACAATCATCAGATATTGAATTTTTTCAGTCGTATACGCGGTGTGACAAAAAATATGAATTTTACTCAAGAGTTAAGTACCTTTATATTTGAAAACATCTCAAATTCTTATGGAAAAAAGTTGTTCAGAACTGAAAATTACGTTTAAATATGCAATTGTATCCACTTACATGGGAAAATCATTTTTTCTTATTTTGTCCACAATAACAAAGCAAATTTAACTGTAGTTACGTGTAATCTAGGATGCACTGACAAGAAATGATTTGTTGATTATTCAATAGCAAGATATCTTTGACAGTGAATGTCAAAACGCGTTTGAAGTAATAAGACAAAAATGGTAGCGTTATCATCTTGTGAAGAGAAGATAGAAATTGTTTTGATTGTGGGACAAAATTATAAAACGCATAGAGAAGCAGCAACTATTTTTAATGACTGACATCCCAATAAAAATATCAATCATTCAACTGTCGTAAATAAATCGTAAATAAATTCAAGAATTCTGGAAGTATAAACAATCGTTTTAATGGAAAACGCCGAAGAGTGGTTGCCGATGAGAATACGCAGTTGGAAGTAATGTTGTCTGTTGTAGAAAATCCAAAAATATCATTGCGCAAAAGGAAGTCGTCGATGCAACAAAATGTGAGTAAATATACAGTGGCAAGAATTTTAAAACTAAATAAATACAGACCATTCAAACCAAAAATCGTTCACACATTGAAAGAAAGGGATTATGATAGGCGCTTTGATTTTTGTCATCTCATCCAAGGAAAATTAGAAGAGGACCATTATTTCAGGAGGCGTATAATATTTTCCATTGAGTCAACATTTTCGTCAAATGGAACTGTCTCGTCACAACATTGTCGCTGGTCGTCTGATGAAAATCCCAATTTTGTAATAAAGTCTCATGACCAATATTCATTTAAGACGAACGTGTGGTGTGGCATTTATAAGAACATATTAATAGGACCTTTTTTCTTCGCCAATCTATAAATGCCGAACGATATATACAGTTTTTACAAACTCACATCAATGTTTTGGTTGGTTTCCGGGTTTTGCCGTGGTCTTCTTTGGTTTAAATCTCCAAACGTTTCAACTGCGGCAGTCATCTTCAGTGGCGTGGTCGAAGTACTCTTCTAGACGTCTTAACTGAAACTGAAGCTTTCGAGTTTGCGATGTTTTTTATAGTGATGTTTTTTCGCGCACTTTCTGTAATGGCGCACTGAGAAAATTGTTTTGCAATGCTTAGAGTGGAACATTATTTCAGATTCATGGGAATCTTACTTCTATCGTTCAATTTTCAAACTACAAGATGTATCTATACGCACTTGAAATGAGATTTCATTCAGCGCGTAAAATTTCATTCGATATACTGAAAATAATTGTGTGAATATCCTTCGACTATGAGAACATCCATCTGCAAGTGGAATGTACATCCGTCTTGGCGTAAATTTTCCCGTTGGTTGTAAAATAACGCATCCATAGGGTAAAGTCAGCTCCTACACGTTTCTGTTCATTCTTTTTTGTGACCAACTGTGGTATTGAGGTATTGCAAATAATAAGTAATGAGTGTATTTTGTACATTGCATCACCAATACAAGGTAAGTGAACTTTATTAAAATCATTACATGATATTTACCAGATTGCATTCAGGTTTCTTCTTCATAATATCTAAATATCTAATGAAATTGAGAAATATAACCTCAAAATCACGATGTGTTTTGTGGGAAACACCGATATCATATGTTGAAATGAGTACCTACATATGAAAAATTACTTAATCACATCAAAACTTTTGATTTCGAAAGGTTAATAAATGTTTTGAAACGTGTAACTTTCAATTAATGAATCCCAAATTATGGAGAAACCAATAAATTCTTTGGTCGTTTTTTCTTAACATATACCTACTTACTTTTTTTGGGCAATGTTGGCTGTTGCTGAGCCAAAAATTCAAATTGTTAAAAAAAAACAACGTTCTCCAAAAAGTACTTGTTCCATCATTGTACGATAATACGACATTTATTTTTCCCGAATAGAAATCTATACTCAAGTTCCAAAATTGTAGATAGTGACTCATCGTCAGTTTACGTGGTTTCAGAGTACGGAATGTACGTAAACTGACGATGAGTCACTATCTACAATTTTGGAACTGGACTATAGCTGTCGAATAATAGTCCATATTCTATGATGATTTAAATTGAATTTTGTTGGTCTCTGTCCTAACTGTTTCAAGAATTAACAAGACGATGGAAATCCCGTGGCTTGTTGTATAATACAACCATATTTTGTTTTTAGGACAATCGCACCGAATAGGAAGACCAGCCCATAAATCTTTATAATATATTGATAATGATTAATGTTAGTTTATGATATGCAATGTATTACTAGAAAATGTTTTCAGTTTTTTGCTATATTGGAATTAAATATCCAGTTTATGTTTGAAATTTATTTTTATTTCCAATTATTAAAGAGAACTGTACATGATTAACAGAAATATCTTAAGATGATGAAGATAAGGACAGAATCTGTTTATACTACAGATTCAATTATTTTCTAGTTCCTACATGAAGTGTACTAGACGATTCTTATCCAGATAATACGGGGTCAATCTGTCTGCCATTCAGCCAGAGTGGTTAATAAAGGTATAGAAGCGGATGGAAAAATATTGAGGATTTTGGAAACGTTTAACGTTAAAAAATTTGATCAATATATCTCCACTTCACCAAAACACTTTATTGCTATAAATACCCATTTGGAGACTATTATCAATCTAGTTTTATTAGCGAAACGTTAATCGAGTATAATATAATGAAGTGCTTTGGTGACCTGGAGACGAATTTCTCAAATTGATGGATACATCTATGGTGTATTGAATAAAAGACAAAATGTACCTACCCATACAATAAAAAAATATACAGTGAGGTCTTAAAGTAACGGATCAATTAATTTTCTACGTTGTTGTCTATTTTCGAAAAAACCCCTGAAACACGTCAATTCATGTTTTCAAAAAGATATTCTGTGACTAAAAAAAAATTGCAGCTCCTTCACCCCCATCAAAGTGGCAGCCACCCCCCCCCCAATTTCTTTAAATGAAATAGGCGGTCAATTGATACCTCATTTCGAAGGGTATTCAATTGTCTACACAGCTGTGTGTCACGTATGACAATCAGTTGGTAAATGAACCAAAAAAATTTAGGGTACATTGAATATACAGCGAATTTAATAGTATTCGTGGTAATTTTTAACATTTTGAAAATTAATTTTGTTTTGAAGCAAAAATTCAAAATTCAAAAAAATAGACATGGCTGTATAGACAATTGAATGCCGTTCTAAATGAGGAATCACTTGACCCCCTATTTCATTATAAAAAATTGGTGGGGTGGCTGTCACTTTGAGGAGGGTGGAAGAGGGGCATTTTTTATGTCACAGAGTGTCTTTCCAAAAACATAAATCGATGTATTTCAGGGTTTTTCTTGAATATGGCTAATAAGGTAGAAAATTAATTTATCCGTTACTTTAGGACTTCACTGTATAAATTCATGATAATGTAATCCCACATTATGAAATTCCAAATCAACTTCACATCGGAGTGTATTTTTCAAGTTAGAAAATCAAAACGTAATATTACAATGTAAAACTCTAATGCAAATTTTTGTTGTGAAGTAATATAACAATGTAAAGTTCCATCGTAAAATTACGTCACAACGTAAAGTTACATCGAAGAAGTGCACAGAGTTGATCAAAGTAAATATCCAAGGTGATATAACACGTGGTATGCAAAATTTCACTCGAAGGTAAATTCCCGTTAAAACGGGCGGTAATTAAATTGCCGCTAGTGGGAGCGGAAAAAATTCTCCCAGTGCGGGTTCGCGCGCACTTTCCGTGCGATTCGGGTGACATGGCTTCGTTTTGGCCCCTCTCAATGCTGTGTGCCAGATTTTTGGTAAATATGTTCTCCCTTCTTTTCTGTTGAAGTTATCTTGGTGTTTGTGTATTTCTATGGCTTCCAAATACATTCTTGTTGAATATTGGAAGCCATAGAAATACACAAACACCAAGATAACTTTAACAGAAAAGAAGAGAGAACATATTTACCAAAGATCTGGCACACAGCATTGAGAGGGGCCAAAACGAATCCATGTCACCCGAATCGCACGGAAAGTGCGCGCGAACCCGCCATTACAGAAATTGCGCGAAAAAACATCACTATAAATAACATCGCAAACTCGAAAGTTTCAGTTGACACGTCTAGAAGAGTACTCCGACCACGCCACTGAAGATGACTGCCACAGTTGCAGTTGAAACGTTTGGAGATTTAAACCAAAGAAGACCACGGCAAAACCCGGAAACCAACCAAAATATTGCCTATTATGATTTTTAAATGAAAATAATTTCTCAACTAATTATTTAAAAAATCAAAAAATTAAAAAAACGATTAAAAACAATGAGAAAATTTATTTTAGGAAGAAAAAAAATTTTTCAATCATTATTTTACCAAGAAAGTAGATTTGTGACAATTTTTTTTTTGAAAAAATAATTATCTTGTCTATTTGTTTATAAAAAATTGTTTTACAGATGATTTAAAATATTTTTTTCAACGTTACTGAATGCCATTGTTAGATACAAAAACAGCAATAGCAAAATATTTGGTGAAAAAAAAATTATTAACAACATTTCTTGTACCTTTAATTTTTTGTCAAATTTAATTAATCATTATAAACAAAATAATGAACTTTGACTTACTTTTATTGCGTGATTTTGTTGAATATACGTATAAAAAGGGCTCCACTCCAGCCAAAAATTCATTCATATATTATTTAAACTTTTATGTAGTCATTTAGGATAACAGAGATTGGAAAAAAATTTATTAATTAACAATAGTATACCTTTTTGAAATATTGGATAAAACTTTTCTTTTTCAACTGGGATTTATTCTTTCAAGTTTCTAGATGATACCATAATTTCTTAAAATTTTTGAATTGATATTTGTTACTAACAAAATTATTTTATGGAAGCGGTAGTGCGCCTGTGTGGTTACGGCTGGGCGGAGCTCTATTTTCGGCATTGAATTAAAATTATAAATAATAGAGATAGAGTTCAGGAAATCGAAACTTTTTTCTTGGAAATTTCCTCTTCTTTAAGAATCTTTCTTCAAAATTCTTTAAATGTTAATAGTTTTTGAGTTATTGTTGATACGAGGTTGGAGGGCGGGGATTAGCGCAGTGGTTAAGCGCCCGCCTGGTAACCGAGAGGTTCCGGGTTCGGTTCCCAGCCAAGGCGGACTTTTTTCATTTTCAGATGTGAAAATCCGAATGATTGAGGCTCGTGACGGCTGGAAATAATCCTCCACGATTCACTGTTGCGTTAAAAATTAACAGTGCTGCTCCTAAGGTGGCGTATGGAGTTGATAACAAGGCTCTAGACCATATGGCTAATGCCATAGCAGTCGATGCCAAAACACCAAAGAAATAAAAACAAGGTAGGCGGAAAAATTAGTTTTGATGATGCCGCCATAAACTAACTGGTCACGGAGGGCATGTGAAGCAACATAATAGTGTTATAATGGTAATATTATATAGCCCTCTGATTAAATTACTAACCTACTTGACCGGAGATACAGCCAATCACAATACTTTTGACGTTCTACAGCCTTTTGAAAAAGCTGCACACCGAATTCAAAACTAATTATTTAAATCGTTGTCAAATATTCCCATGGTTCCTCGCTTGGATCAACAAGAAGGAGAACATGTACGCGAACATGTAACGTGTAACCGTAACCAGTCATTAGTCACTCATTCAATTATCATTTGGGATTTTTAAATTAAATTCGTTACAAATTTGTTCCGCCTACTTGGAAATTTGATTCAAATCGCTCGCACTGACAACATGAATATTAATTTGAAAAAGTCATGAGCACTTCATCGAAGTATCGAATATTTCAATTTGATGTTTCGATATTTGGACCACCAACGCGTTTCGGATGATGCTGTTATTACGGGAAATTTATTCAGAAAACGGAGGAATTTGAAAGTGTGTAGGAAATAGTTTTCTATGAACTCAGATGTTAGTTAATTCACTTTTTCACATGATAGTTCACCATTCATTACACATGGTCATTTAATCTAAATTTTTGCTAACTTTTCATTATACCAAAGAAGATTTCAACTTTCTTATTTTAAACACAACACCCTGTATATTTTCCAATTTTTGAATTTTTCGTAAAATTCTAGTGTAACTTTATATGAGGATTCCTCAACCATGATATAAAAAATATTAAAAAATTAAGTTTGAAAAATACACAAAAAAATCATGTAATTGCTGAGTAATCCTTTTTCTTACTTAGTTTCTTAGAAATAACTAAATCTAAGATACCGAAGTCAGAATTCCAACTTGGTCTCTCAGAATTAGCTGGTTCCGAAAAACTTAAGTCAGAGTTAGCTAATTTCGAGATACCAAGTCATAATTCCTACTTACTATGTCAGAATTAGCTAATTCCAAGATACCAAAGTCAGAATTCTGACTTAGCATATCAGAGTTAGCTGATTTCGAGACACCAAAGTCAGAATTCTGACTTAGTATGTCAGAGTTAGCTAATTCCGAGATACCAAAGTAAGAACTCTGACTTAGCATATCAGAGTTAGCTAATTTCGAGACACCAGTCAGAATTCTGACTTAGCATGTCAGAGTTAGCTAATTCCGAGATACCAAGTCATAATTCCTACTTACTATGTCAGAATTAGCCAATTCCGAGATACCAAAGTCAGACTTCTCACTTAGCATATCAGAGTTAGCTAATTTCGAGACACCAAAGTCAGAATTCTGACTAAGTATGTCAGAGTCAGCTAATTCCGAGATACCAAGTCTAATTCCTACTTACTATGTCAGAATTAGCTAATTCCAAGATACCAAAGTCAGAATTCTGACTTGGCATATCAGAGTTAGCTAATTTCGAGACACCAAAGTCAGAATTCTGACTTAGTATGTCAGAGTTAGCTAATTCCGAGATACCAAGTCACAATTCCTACTTACTATGTCAGAATTAGCCAATTCCGAGACACCAAAGTCAGAATTCTGACTAAGTATGTCGAGTTAGCTAATTCCGAGATACCAAGTCATAATTCCTACTTACTTTGTCAGAATTAGCCAATTCCGAGATACCAAAGTCAGACTTCTGACTTAGCATATCAGAGTTAGCTAATTTCGAGACACCAAAGTCAGAATTCTGACTAAGTATGTCGAGTTAGCTAATTCCGAGATACCAAGTCATAATTCCTACTTACTATGTCAGAATTAGCTAATTCCGAGATACCAAAGTCAGAATTTTGACTTAGCATATCAGAGTTAGCTAATTTCGAGACACCAAAGTCAGAATTCTGACTTAGTATGTCAGAGTTAGCTAATTCCGAGATACTAAGTCATAATTCCTACTTACTATGTCAGAATTAGCTAATTCCGAGATACCAAAGTCAGAGTTCTGACTTAGCATATCAGAGTTAGCTAAGTTTGAGACACCAAAGTCAGAATTCTGACTTAGTAACAGAGTTAGGTAATTCCGAGATACCAAGTCATAATTCCTACTTACTATGTCAGAATGAACTAATTCCAAGATACAAATGTCAGAATTCTGAATTAGCATTTCAGAGTTAGCTAATTTCGAGACACCAAAGTCAGAATTCTGACTTAGTAACAAAGTTAGCTAATTCCGAGATACCAAGTCAAAATTCATACTTACTATGTCAGAATTAGCTAATTCCGAGATACCAAAGTCAGACTTCTGACTTGGCATATCAGAGTTAGCTAATTTCGAGACACCAAAGTCAGAATTCTGACTTAGTATGTCAGTGTTAGTTAATTCCGAGATACCAAAATAAGAATTCTGACTTAGCATATCAGAGTTAGCTAATTTCGAGATACCAAGACAGAATTCCTACTTAGTATGTCAAAATTCCGACATGCTGTCAGAATTCCGACTTAGTATCTTAGAACTAGTTGATACCAAGTCTTAATTCTGACTTAATATCTCATAATTGACGAATTCTGAAAAACTATCAAGGTTAGGTATAGGGGACCACAATATGAAATGAAAGATAATCAAATTTTCTATTCCTCAGAGCAAAAAAATACACCGGGTTCCATTTGAAATAAAAAAGTTATCTGTGACCGAAGTTATAAAAAAGTAACAATGATTTTTGAACATTCTGTATAATATTGAGAAACAGGTTTTATCGAAATCAATAGCCCATAACCTCTCTCATGCATATTCAGAATTCAAAGGGATGATTTCTATACATTTCAATGTTATTTAGTTTCGTAGTTATTGAGATCGGAAAAGAAATCCGGAGGACTGCTCATTGCTAATATCCTATACAATAGGAAAAGTTGGGTTGAAAATTCATCAGGAAACAACTACTTTCCTGGCTAATACCACGACGAACATTGAATTACATCTGATGAAATTTCCGTGCAGAGTTCCTACAAGGTTATCTCTGCAATTGCTTGGTTGCATGGGAATGTTCATCGAAACATTCGGACCACCTATATATCGATTTCGGAGTGTTGCTCCTCATCAGTATAGGGTAGGTCTAGCAGTCAATAACTAATGACTGCAACGAATGAATCGACAACCAAACCCATTTAAATACCGAAACTGAGATCGCGCCCGCACAGTGGATCGTGCCGCACCCTGTATATCTGTATCACGATTATTACAACATTCTCACCAACTTATTCATGTATGTGAACTCTTTGTAATACGAATGTCATGGACACAACTTACCTAAACTTATCTAAACACTTCTAAAGTTATTCAAACTTATCTAAACTCATGTAAACTTGTCAAAACTCATCTAAACTTATCTGAACCATAAAAAATATGAAAACTCATTTGAAAAAAAAACATGTCTCATGCAATGTGATTTTTTTGGTCACTCCTGTCAAAATTCTGCAATGTTTCAAGATCGTCACGGCTCTATGGTTCTGTTGATTGGATACTTCATGATATTATTATTTCCGAAGTTTGTTGAAGAAAATGTAGGATTCTGCGAAATACAGTAAGTGTCAAAAAGTTTGCACATTAACATTTTTATTATATATTTGTCAAAAATTTTTTCCTCAAAAAAGTTGATGCACTGCGAAGAACTTTTATTGAAGCTATCATAATTCAATATTTCCAAAATGTATACAAGGTTGAACAAAAAATAGGAAGTTTGTTAAGGAGTAAAGTACCCTTATTATCCCGATATTATCGAAAAAGTTTATTTGAAAGAGTTGTTTATTATTGAAAAATCAATATCCGCATTTGAAATCACAGCCCCCTAAGCAACAAACTTTTTAGTCTACGTCAACATATGAATAAAGTGATCATGAACTTGCAGATTTGTACTTTTCAATAGTTTAGCTTCAACGAATTAGTTTATTCTTTTATTTCTACATATTGATCATAATGGTAGTTATTATGTACAGGGTGTCCCAAATTCGAGCCTCATCATTGGGATCTCGGAAACCAGAGATACGTATTTAAAAAAACAAAGTTGATGATGGCAGCTCAAATACGAAACGTCTGTTTGAAAATCTGATAATACCATCTTGTAGAACAGAAAAAGTAGCAATGAGAATGTGAAATTTGTTTTGCTATATCTATTCAAATAAAGTCACAAAAAAATAAAAATGAAATCGCGAATAGTCGTTTTTTTCCAAAAATCTTCGGAAGTATTCGGAATTTTTCAAATATGAAAGTGGCGTTACAATGAGCACCAAATTGCGCAACTTTGCCTCCATTTAACCGACCTCGTATCTCTTCTGGTTTCAGAGATCCCAATGATGAGGCTCGAATTTGGGACACCCTGTACATACATATAGAATAAAATATCAAATTTGCACCAAAAAAACCTGCACAAATCACAACTTTTTTCAACAAACGGCGATCATCTTGCCCAAATGATGAATGATGCCAAATTTTGTATATTGTTTGGGAATTGAGAAATATGATACTTCCAAAAGAAGTTTTTTGCAATGCACCAACTTAAAAAAAAATATCTGAAAAGTGGATAATAATACTGTTACCCCTATGGTGCAAACTTTCTGAAACTCACTGTATGAGATTTTTGTGGTTTCTATTTGCAGTCATATTCAAAGTTTCGAAAAAAAAATTGTTTTTCGTGTATCCTATGATATAAAAAACATCCTTTGCCGCTACAAGGATAACATCAATATTTCTTTCTTCACCATAGACGACATTGGTGGTAAATTGATAAACCCTAAAGACAAAACACATAAACGTGGGGTCTTCAAAATTTCTTGCTTCCATCCATCAGATTACACTTCACAATACATTGACCAAAGTGGTCGTGGATCCAAACAAATGTATAGGAAATCGGAAAAATCTTAAACATTTCAATTATTATAAATTTCCATTAAAGACATGCTCGTAATCGTTCAGTGGAAAGGCAAAGAACCCTAACAATACATTGAAATACATGAGTCTTCGGACCGTGTACCATTTCACTTGATTCAAAAACCTTTTTTTAAACAAACTATAACCATTCTTATTGATACCATGACCAGTATATCTCAACCTAAGTTCTAGGGCATTGGATATAATAGGTATCCACATTCGGTTTTAGGTTTCCCACAATTTTTACATTAATATAAATTATAACGTTTTTTCCTCTCCATGTAAGTAACTCTTGGTCCGTAGTATATTAAGATAGAAGTTTAATATTTGTTGTAGAACTTGTGTAAGGCTGAAGATGGATTCTTGCTGGATCCGAAACATGCACCTCTCTCTATTTTGATACTTGTTTTTGAATTAAAGTTGAGGAGATGATACTTCTTCCTGACAATTCCTTAGAACTCAAAACGTTTTCAATAATATTACCAATTCCACAGGAGTACACTTAGCGGGACATGATATAATGCTTCGTACGTGCCTGGCACAATTTTTCAGAGAAAATTAACACTTTCGAACGAACTAATCACAAATTACTGATTTATTAGTTTTCAATACCACCCAAGAAGGATATCGGCGTAAAAAAATTAATTTCAGAAATCGTTCACCAATCTGTAAAAGGCAGCAGTGAAAAATTGATTATCTTTTCGTCGCGCTTGAGTTCAATTGATATTATCCAATAATATTGATCATGTTTCCCGGAAAGGCAGCATTTTACAGAATTTTGTTACTGCGTACGAGAGGTAAACATTACTGATGTTGGAATCAAGGTCAACGACTGAAAGTCCCACAAAAATATCCAGTCTGATCAGAATATAATTTATTGTCTTGTGATTGAGTCTCATTGGCAAGTTATTGATCATTGATATGGATTATGAATTTTTTGTATTAAAATCATTGAATTGGTTAAGTTGGCCTTAGTTTTTTGGAGAGCTTCGTTACTCTAGAATTTTAACTAGCGAAATTAACAGAACATAAACTTTAATGATTGTCTTTCCTAGACCTTCACTATTTAATTTATTGATAATAAAAAGTCGACTCATTAACATCTTGTGGAAAAATTCTGCGAGTGGTTCTCGCGATTTATTCAGGTTAATTGCCGAATTAGGTTTCTTTCCCTTTCATTCGTCATCAAGTAATATTTTATTTTCATCTTTTTAAGTTTTTTTGGTGCTGCACCTGCAATAGAAATATGGACACTTGGTAAACACGATTAAATTTCCACAGATTATTGTCTACGCGACATGTTTCGATACACTGTATTATATGTATTACATTCGCTTGAAAAAGATACAGTGTATCGAAACATGTCGCGTAGACAATAATCTGAGGTAATTTAATCGTGTTTACCTTAGTGTCATATACTATGAATTTCCATAATAATTTAGTTGATATTTTGAATTGATATGGCCGAAACTTGATGAAAATCCATTATACTCGATATAATGAAACTATGGTTCAAATGATTTTCACATAAAGAGGGTTTACAAAACCACGACAATTGTTTCGCTTTACAAAAGCTTCTTCAAGTGGTGAAGATATACTAAATTACATATTTGCTATGTTACCTTAAATACTTATCCAAAATTAATTAGGGTTCGGTTGTATACCTAACTCCCAGTTAATTCCCGATAGGTACTTTTACATTTCTATTATTTAAATCTAACCTTTCCGGGAAAACAAATTGATTAGTGGTGACGAATTTAATTCGAGTTGGTCATTGAGCAAGTACTGAGAATTTTTCCATTTATTAATCTCCATACTTTCTAAAAGATTTAGCTTCTTACCTTTGTTTTCGACATGAAGGATTTCAAAATCATGGTCGAAAGTATGGTTTTCAATTAATAAATGGTTAGCATACGTGGAATTTGTTTTCCCATTTACAAAACTACTTCTGTGCTCGGCTAGGCGTTGTTTGAAGGTTCTACCTGTTTGGACAAGATAAAACATGGGGCAATTACCACAGTTTAATTTATATATAGACTCCACATTTTTCTTGTTTATCCACCCTATCTTTGTTATTTTTAATATGTCTGCCCAAACTATTGTGTGTCTTAAATGCAATATTTAAACATTGCTTTTTCAAGAAATTACCTATTTTATTGCTTGGTTCACCGATATATGTAATTGTTTTGAACCTTTGGTGGTCTTTTGTAGTAGGATGAACTTCTTGAATAGATTTTTTGTATTTCTTCTTGGTCAGAAGGTTGTCTATCAAAGATGATTTATAGCCATTGTTAACTGCAATTTGTTTAATAATATTAAGTTCTTTATTAAAATTTGAAGTACTAAGAGGAATGCTAAGTAATCTATGTATCATACTGTTGTAAGCTGCTACTTTGTGTTGATATGGGTGTGATGAGCTATTGTAAATTGTGATATCTGTATGCGATGGTTTGTGGAAAATAGAAAATTCATGTTTATTATTTACTTTAGTTATTGTTAGGTCCAAAAAATTAATTGAATTGTTCTTTTCAGACTCTATTGTAAAGTTGATAGAAGGGTGAAGAGAATTAATAAATTCTGTAAATATTCAAACACAGAGTGAATTCGATTATTTTAATACCCTCTTGGTAGCACATACATTAACCCTTACAAAAAATGTAATCATATGAACATTAACAAAAGTTTAAATTGAAGAAGAAACCGCAGTTTCCCTATTTTTAGATGAGATAAAACAAGAAAGAAAATATCTAAGTATGTTTAAAACCACACTGTGGTACTAACGAGAACCGTGTTATAGATCTAATAATACCAGGGTGTACACTTATATGTTTTGGCGCTAAGATTGGGAGAACATTGCAAAGGAGTTCTTGTGGAATACTTTGCCAAGAATCTAATAGATATAATTCAATAGTAGTAGGAGCAGTAGTTGTTTTCTGTTTTCTGTTGTTTTCTGTTGCCGACGATGTTATCTAGTGTATAGGTTGAGGTAGAAGATTGTAGTAACATTAGAAAGACTATATAAATAAGTAATAATAGTAATATAATTAAGTTTTAATTTCAAATATTACTAGGTTCAAATTTTATATACGGGTTGAGAATATTATATGAGCTCATGTACATCAATGTGCAGACATTACTATACCTAGTGACAAGACTAAATCGCACTTTCATAATAAATCTACCGCAAAATGTTTATTCCACAAATTTTTTTCAATCTGGTATAATGTTGGTATATGGGTTCCTCGTTGGATTCCAAACACATTTTCACCGTAATTTTTTTTGATATCTTGTCAATTTGACCCACAGACAACTTTTTTTTATTATCTCCAAGTCTGAGCTGAGGTCAAGTAATATAAGTCGCAACGGATTTTCAGTTGTCAGACATGCAAAACCAAACCTCCATTAATTGGAGTTTTTCAGAAATACCAATAACACATTTTTTCCGATATGTAGCTAACTTTATTATATAATCATTTACCAGAGAATTACAATTTGCTCAGCTTCTATTTATTCAAAATGAAAATTAAATCATTATTACTAGCGAGTTGTTTCTATATTACTGAGGAATATCTGAATATCTGATGTTACACATTTTTTTAATTACTAGTTATAATTATTTACGTAGATTATATCAACTAGTGACTACCTGTTCGGTCACATATTTTACATATTTTTGTTGTTTTTGTACTCAATTTTATATAATTATTTTACATATTCGTGTTGAATTTGTTTTTACATATTTCTGTTGTATTTGTTTTTATACAATTTTTTTATTGATTTTTTTTATTCACTAACTGACCTGCAACAAACATGTTATGTAACGTCAAATAAAATCTATCTGTCTATCTATCTATCTATCTATCTATCTATCTATTGCAAACACTGTGTATCTGTGATTTCTCAAATGATTTCAAAATCACTATGACTTATTAAAATTACTATAATCTTCGAAATTATTATACAAAATGTACCTAAATGTTTGATTAGGTTATATAAATGCTCCACCCCGAGCACATATCCTATATCTGAGCTATGATTGAAGTAGAACATAAGTAATACGTTTTTAGTACCCAGAAAGTTTCTGAGAAACTTAAATGTGGAATGTAAACTTCTAAATTTCTGAACAATCTTCATTTCTTTTCATGATATAGCTGAGGCCCCAATAGTTCATTTTGGTTACAGGAAAAAATTCATAATTGAGAGTCCGAAAAGTTTGATCCTGACAGTTCGATAGAAACGAAAAAAAATTAAAAATAATATAATCAAAAATAATATAATAAAAAATAACATAATAAATATATAATAAAAAAATTTAAATATTTTCACTTATTATTTGAATTATTGCTGGAAATTTTGTACGAGATAAATTTCCCGCAATTAATTCAAGCACGCGGGAAATTCGGTAAGAAAATTTCACACCAAAATATATTAAATTAATGCTAATTTAGTCTGACTTGAGGAGATTATTCAAGATAAAACAAGTTATAACATGAATGGATTGTGTTGAGAATATGTGTCTATTAGAGAAAAGCGGAGAGCGCTTTGCTGGATAAAGCATAAAAGCCTTTTAGACGGTACAAATTACAGACCACTGAACCGCTTATACAGTGACCGCCAAAAAGTATGTACCATATGGGAAACATTTTTATTATTGGAGTATTGGAAAAAATATTCTGGGGAAAAGTTTGTGCATGTCCGATAACCTAAAAATCGATTTTGACACATGTCACGTGATCGCTAGAATGGCGGCAAAATGAAAAAAATTGCAATGCAAAGGCAAAAAAGGGTTAAGATGGCAAGATATCAAAAAAAGTTATTTGAAAAAGTCACTTAGAATTAAATTTTATACACATAAACGAAGTTTCAAGGAATAATTAAAAAAAATTGAAAATAGCAATTTTTTAAAAATATTTTCCCATCTATTTAAAAATATTATTTTTTTTCTTATGAATAGCTTGACTATACTAAAACATTTGCATTTTAATGATAATGACAAAACTTTCTCATTTTCTCCACACCAGAGGGCACTAAATTAAAAAAAATGATTTTTGCCAGAACCCTCGCTGTTACATTGGTTCTTATCTAACAGTTATATCAGAATTCCAAGACTATTGTGTTGATATGGCAATCTAGAAACACCATGTTTCCTGATTTTAATCAAGTTTCAATAATAATGCTGTATGAGCGTTTCACTTTGCACATAAACTTTAAGAATCTTTAATTTGACGCACTATTTTCAAGTTTATGTGCGAAGTGAAACGCTGATGCACGATTATCATCGGAACTTGATTATAATCTGGAAATTACCATGTTTTTGGAGTGTCATGTCATCACAATGGTCGTGGAATTCGGATATAACTGTTAGATACGAACCGATGTAACAGCAAGGGTTCTGACAAATTCCCATTTTTTCAATTTAGTGCCCTCTGGTGTGGAGAAAATGAGAAAGTTTTGTCATTATCATTAAAATGCAAATGTTTCAGTATAGTCAAGCTATTCATAAGAAAAACAAAATAATATTTTTAAATAGATGGGAAAATAAAAAAAAAAATGCTATTTTCAATTTTTTTTAATTTATCTTTTGAAACTTCGTTTATGTGTATAAAATTGAATTCCAAGTGACTTTTTCAAATAACTTTTTTTGTTATCTTGCCATCTTACCCCTTTTTTGCCTTTGCATTACAATTTTTTTCATTTTGCCGCCATTCTAGCGATCACGTGACATGTGTCAAAATCGATTTTTAGGTTATCGGACATGTACAAACTTTTCCCCAGAATATTTTTTCCAATACTCCAATAATAAAAATTTTTCCCATATGGTACATACTTTTTGGCGGTCACTGTATATTCATTATGCATATTACGAAAAACTTTGCGAAGATAAAAGAAGTCTCCCATAATTGAAATACTTGCACCAAAATGAGAAATCAATCAGCGTAGTAAGGAAGCGTTTGGAAATTTCAACCAAGTTTTCACGAAAAGATATGTTGAATAAAATAATTTCAAATATTAAATTCATGTAGTCAAGTATAGGTAAACATTTGATTGACATATTTTTTTTATAGAAGGACCTATTCATTGTTGAAATACAAGGAGTCCCCAAAATATTTTCAGACACATTCGAAATGTCCAGTGAATACATAATTATGAAATATTATCCCCTTCCATAATGACAAATAAAATTCCATTCGTACATAAAAGCAGAATGTCAACTATCACATGTCAAATATTTGACAGAAAAATTTCCACTTATTAATTTCGCCCAGAGTTCCATGGAGAATGAACATTTTCGGAAATTTTTCGGGTTGTCGGCAACTAAACAAAAACCAATTTTTTGATTGGCTAAAAAAGCGAGGTGTAAAATTTTAAACTTTAACTCCACTTGATTGATTTCCTTGACCTATGGTGATGAATCACGTGGAAAAAACTGACTAAAGATTCTATTGCAAAGAAAAGTTGATATTTTTCTCTCTTTTTTCCCCGGTCTGACGTTCAATAGACAGGAAATCGCGCATTAAGTGTAATACCAACAATCGTACGTTGATCTCGAACAGGGATCAGTTATTTTTTGCTAGGCTCACCAACACCATACTAATTCAAAGGAATGAACATAAAAATACAGCATTTTTTGCGCTCGTTTCAGCGATGCTATTAAGGCAGAGGAGGATCAGACCGGTTTTATGGTTCCTTACTAATATTCCATAAAGCGCATCTTGAGCGGTCGACAACATGAAGCATGAATGAATTGTATCGAAATGGGCGGCTGCGTATTATATACAGGGTGGGAGGTTCACGATGAAACACCCTGGTTATGTGTATAAAATTGAATTCTAAGTGACTTTTTCATATAACTTTTTTTGATATCTTGCCATCTTACCCCTTTTTTGCCTTTGCATTACATTTTTTTTCATTTTGCCGCCATTCTAGCGATCACGTGACATGTGTCAAAATCGATTTTTAGGTTATCGGACATGCACAAACTTTTCTGTAACAAGTTTAGAATGAAAATTCGATGCGTGTGGAAAGTTCCGAGCGCGAGCCAAAGGCGAGCGTAAGGAACCACGAGCATCACGAATTTTCATTCTAACCGAGTAGCAGACTATACTTTCTCCACGATCAAAGATATTAAATATATATTTTTGAATGGAAACGAACAAAAGATAATTCATATTACAGAACTCAATCACAATACATTATATTAGGTAAACACTCAATAATTCAAGAAACATTCTACTTTGTATTGATTGTTGAAGATTTCCACTTTTCCAATAATTCACCAAAAAACGCAATCAAAATATTTTCTGAAAAGGAATCCGTTTGCTTTGTTTGTTTCCAATTCATGAACAGTTTGTAATATTTTTCATATTCATTCTTTGATTTTTTTGGTAGTAAACTTTTCAGTATATTATTTGCACTCCTTGTAATTTCAGGTGGTGTATTTTCACACTCTGATTCAGAATCACTGGATACATTCATGATACTTTTTATATTTTCGACTGGAAACGTGACAGCAATAATTTTGACACTTACTCAAATTTTGCATACCTAGAAACCCTGGTGTGATCTCTTATAGCTGTGAAACCGACATACAAAAGTGTTAAGGTACGGCCTACTTGATTCGTGATATTTTTACTGCGTTGAGACCGTTTCACCTCTTTAGCACACAGATGGCGGCAAAATTACAGATTCATGATGACCCTTGGACAAGTGTCATGTTATGTAATTTTCAATATTGAATTTTATTTGTTGTGATATTCATTAACCATACTTTGTAAACATTCAAATTTTAATCAAATAATTATGACTCAGTACTTCGGAATGTTGGAAACTCGGTTATTTTCGACTTTTACGCCATCCATCGACGAATGAAGCCAACGGTATCACTGCAATTACAGTCTCAACAACTTTGTTGAAACAAAAGCGAATCAGTGATAACACCATGGTTTCTATACATCTTGGTAAATACATTTAAATTGCATGGGGGCAGAGGTGTTTCTTCAATTTCAAGAGAGAGAATTCCAGCATTCTGTAATCAAATTTGATTTCAGAATTGGCAAATTCTGTGATGTTCGTGGAGAAACTTCTTTCTGTAATACACAAGACGAATTCCGTGGCTTGGAGCAAAAATAACCAATGTCAATGTTTACCATGGCGGATACCCAGGGTGACAGCAGTACGCGTTGCAACCCTATTTTCTAAAAAGTTAAATAAAAAGAAGCAATGCAGATGGCAGCTCTTCGTCGGTAGGCACTATGGGTTAGTTTATACTTTATAACATAATTATATCATTGAACAGTAACAGAATGGTCAAAATAATAAAGAGGGGGCGCCACAGTAACTTTTAATATGTCTATGTCAAAGAGTACTTACTTGGAAAGTTGAGCAACCGAATAATGACAATTTAGATGTTATACCCAAAACTATGAGAGACTTTACCATACGATGTTGCCAAGTTGAAAAGTGTTAATCAATAAATAAATAAAAAATAAAAAATATAAAACACAAAAACATTCAATATGAATTAATCATCACTGGTCAGAGAAACAGTTTCCATAAATAAGACTTTTATTCTAATGAAATTCAATATTCGATATCTGTTGCATACGAGGTTGAATCCATTACATGTAAGATTTTATTAGGAAATCAATTTTCCAAGCGCATAGTACGCCAAATTGTCGTAACCGTCCAAGATAGGCATCTATCAATAGCCAGAACTTTAGAGTTGATGGTGAGATGAGTACAACGGAATATCCACAAAAGATCACTTTACAAATTCAGGATTCGTCGGCTGAACAAATCCAGGAACCCCTATATGGCTAGACACCTATAGCTTTCACCTATTCTACCATCAAACTCCTCGTCTCTCAAGCGGAAACGAAATCCACCTTGATGATTTTTTCATCTAGGAAGTTAGGAAACCAACACTTCAATATTTGCATGTTCCATGCATAACCGACCAATCTGACCAGCTTAAAGCTAATGATGTGTTTGGTTGTCTCTGATCAGACACCTCAAAAGCTAATTTGGCTCCACTGATAGCCCGGAAAATGAAACAGTTGATAGCTGACAGTTGAAATATCATCGGACAGCTGACAAATAACACTAAACGTAAACACAAAAGCAATCAAAACATTTGATTTATAATCACATTGAACCCTAAAAATTAAAACAGAGACAGTAATTCGAAGACACTCCTTATGAACATTCTCAATAACCAGAACTCAGACAAACGAATTTTCGTGAGTGTTTCACACAAATAACCAGTCCTAAGAAAGCGGAGTTGCCCAAGTCATTTTAAACTAGTAACTTAGTTTAACAAAAATTGAATGCTTGGCGTATAAGAATATTCTAGTAGTACTGAGTTTGGTTCTCAAAAGAAGAGAACTGGATAGCTCTTCCTATCAAACCAGTTATCCCGTAATATAAAACTTCCATTACCGTCCACAATAACTATTCGTCCTGTTTTATGTAACTAGTATGATTATCTCATGAACCCAGTTTCATTTTCATATAATGCTAATAACCTTGTCATATAGAAATAGTAGTCTGTTTGCATATGTACAGGGATATTTAATATAGGAGTTGTTAAAAAAAATACGGGTAAAAGATAAAGAGTATTATACTTTGAACCTTTGCATTCATTAATTTTTTTTAATCTCATTGACTTTGTTTAATATAAGTCATGTTTAGTATTGGAATGCTCGTTTTCATCTCATTCCAGCACAACTAATGTTTACAAAGGACAGATTCGTTCGATATTTACAGTGCTGTACTTTCTTTCGTATTTTTTTCAACTCAATCTCCTATATTGCTTCATTAGTTCGAAACTTCAATCAACCGGGGAATGTAGCCAGATGGATATTCTATCTATAAGACAATACGAATCAGACAGTAGCGTACATTATAGCTGTTTCCAGATGCTGATTTTTCGAAGGGCCATCCTATTGTCGTGAATTGGGGTTGATTCACGACTAACTAGGTAGATACTGATCATTCATAGATTTAAAACACTTTAGAAAAATATAAAAACATTTATTTTACTATGTACAAATATGCGATTTAGACGATTGAAATTAATGAAGGAAATAATCAATAAAGAATTAATGAATTAAAGAATTGAAGAATCTCTCCTAGACTAGTTATTGATTGAATGAATAATTTTAAAAAGATCTTTACTTACAATACATATCGGCATTTACATTTAGGGAACATTTTCCTTCTATCTAATATCTGATCTTCCAAACTCCCCCCATAGCCCTCACTAGCTGCGGGCACGGCAGAACTCTAAACTCGACTACCAGATCGAACTATCAGTGGCCTTTTTGAAAACTCTTGTTTATGTTCTGTTGAGGACAAGTTGTGTCTCAAAAATAAAATATCTTCGCCCACGTATTGAATGATAATGAAATATTTTAATGTACAGGATGTTCCAAATATTTTTGACAATACCCCCCCGTTCAAAATCGCGCGCCTCGAGCGATTATATTAAAACCAACTGACAATTCGATACAGGTTTACAAAAACTATGAAATTAATACCATGTAAATATAAATATACAAATAAATATGCGCAGAAGAAGTCTGCTTGCACCATCTCCATTTGAATTCTTCTCCTCCTTGCTGCCTTTTCCATCTTTGACTGGTTCATTTCGGTTCCATTCCATTATACCATGGTTCATCGTTGCCTGGGTACAATAATTTGCTCATCAATTTAGTCAGGCTTGGATTGGCTTGGCTGGACCAGGTATGGTATGACCCAAACATACTGGACAACTGTATTTGACATCAATCTGCCTGCCGGGACATGGCTTCAGTGGACTTGACATGGATTTGCCTGCCGGGACTTGGCATGGCTTGGTCCTGTTGGACTCTATTTTGGCTCTGCTTCCCTGTATTTGGCATGTATCGGCCTGCTGGGACTTGGCATGGCTTGGTCCGTTTGAACTCCATTTTGGCTCTGCTTCCCTGTATTTGGCGTGTATCTGCCTGCCGGGACTTGGCATGGCTTTACTGGACATTGGCACTGCTTGGTCCGGTTGGATACCCTATTTTGGCTCAGCTTTACTAGACAACATGGAGCTTGACATGGTAGAACTTGGCTCTGCTCATTGAATGTGAGAAGGCTCAACTCGACATGGCTGTGGAAACTGTGGCTTCATCACGATTCACCTGGGGATTCTCTTGGAGTGGTACAAGGTTGAAGACTCTTCCGCGTTCTTTACAGGAGGTATAGTTCCTATAATACAAAAATACAAAGTTTAAACGTAATACTATCATCTAATTCAATAAAAAATACCGTGCCCCAAAATATATCAAATACCAATCAACCTTATTCTTATTGAAACATTATTATACAAGTATATGTCACCAATTCAATTTCAAAATACTTTTTAAAATTTTTCGACATCAATATATAATTATTACACCATACTCATACTTTCATTTTCGAAGTATACCAATTTTCACATTATCCATTTATCCTTGCTATTCTTATTCTCTTTTACAACAAATAAAAATACCACCATCTCTCTCATTACGAGGCTAATTTTGAGATGCGATATCCTGAAATTCTTTGCCTAGGATTAGATACAGAATATCACAAAACAATTTCACACTCGCTTTTCACATTACATTCAACAATTTCCATTAAATTCTGTTCGACCTCATTCATAACTTATTAAAACACTGTGCACAGTTCAATTATCAGGCAGTTTCATACTTCACCCTTTAATTTATATCAAGATGTCGGCCATTGCCTACATCCTTATTTCGTTTTTCTACGAACTCTTCTTTTTCTTTAAGTTCCAAATCGCTTTAAGGAACTAATGTGTACACACACAGCTTTCAATCTACATGAATCACATCCGTTTTCGCATTTTTTGTTGATCCTAGTTTTACTCTATAAGTAACTGGATTCAACTTCTCTCATCATATGTATTCCGTATTCCTACAACATAAAATAAATCATCATAGTATCAATACAACTTTCATTCGAGATTTCATTGTCAAATTCTCTCTGACAAAATCGTGTATTTAGCATACACCAATAAGGATTCAACAAATTCCTTTCTCATAAGCTTACTCGATACGACTTCCAATCGCGATTCAATTGTCAAATTCTCTGTCAAAACCGTGTATTAAGAATACACCAAGTATTCAACAAATTCCTTTCTCATTATTCTGACAACTCGTATACTGCACCTATTGGGTACACTTCCAAAATAATAATGCATCTCCATGCATTCTCTCAGCTCATCTCTTGTGATTCTTCGAAAAAATCCATATGGTGCCACGAATTCTGGAAAGGCAACGGCCGTACCTTTCTTTGTTGCTTCTGCCATCTTACTTATCTCTGCTAGAGGCTATCTGCTAGGGGCTAGGGGGAAGCTGAAGATTCAGAGTAAAGTAGTAATAAATTTGTAACTACGCGTAATTACTCTCATGAACTCGAAATATAACAATTTTACACAAATTATTCTTGTAAAAATCAATAGGGAAAACAACAAAATTCAAATAATTATACTGAAAATAAATCGTTAGAACTTATCATCAATAGCATTTTTATTTAATCTTCATAAAATTTTCTGGAGTTTATTACGTACGAAATAGCGTACTTTCGTCAAATAATATTTTTATTCTGAAATGCTATTGTTGCACAATACTTGGAGAGATTCATTCAGAAACAAAACATATGGATCAGCAATTTCTACCTAGTTGTACCGGATCTAGGTCAAGTTCAAAGTCTATGAACTACAAGCTAAACAACTATATTGAGTTGATTGTACCACTATTCAAATTTATAACAAAATAAAAATTGGTTCATTATGAAGAATGAATCCACAAACTAAACCACGGCAACCTCCACCACTTGTCGTGACTTGGGGTTGATTCACGACTAACTAGGTAGATACTGATCATTCATAGATTTAAAACACTTTAGAAAAATATAAAAACATTTATTTTACTATGTACAAATATGCGATTTAGACGATTGAAATTAATGAAGGAAATAATCAATAAAGAATTAATGAATTAAAGAATTGAAGAATCTCTCCTAGACTAGTTATTGATTGAATGAATAATTTTAAAAAGATCTTTACTTACAATACATATCGGCATTTACATTTAGGGAACATTTTCCTTCTATCTAATATCTGATCTTCCAAACTCCCCCCATAGCCCTCACTAGCTGCGGGCACGGCAGAACTCTAAACTCGACTACCAGATCGAACTATCAGTGGCCTTTTTGAAAACTCTTGTTTATGTTCTGTTGAGGACAAGTTGTGTCTCAAAAATAAAATATCTTCGCCCACGTATTGAATGATAATGAAATATTTTAATGTACAGGATGTTCCATATATTTTTGACACTATTCCTATGAAAAATTGCACTCGAGAACAATTCAGAAGAACGAAAATTGAATATTTCCTGAATGGAAGATATAAAAAAGCGAAATAGTTTTACTAGTACATAAAAGAACAAAAATAGTTATTTATGATACA
The DNA here is from genome assembly GCA_944452925.2 of Chrysolina oricalcia. Classification (NCBI taxonomy): domain Eukaryota; kingdom Metazoa; phylum Arthropoda; class Insecta; order Coleoptera; family Chrysomelidae; genus Chrysolina; species Chrysolina oricalcia. Next base: position 9,732,787 of record OX101828.2, read on the forward strand.
AGTTCGTAAAGTAGGACTTTTTTGTATGAGCGTGAAGTTTGTTGAATGAGGTGCAGCCGAGTTCAACAAAAGTGAATCATACAAAGTTTTTTCATCGAAAGTTATTATATTGCCAAATTGTAGCAATTATATAATTAATTTGAATGTTTAATGATATAAATTGTCGTAGTATTATCAAATAAAGACATGCACAAATGTATGAACAGTGTGTAAAAAATTACTTTTTCTACTCCTATGTTAGTAAACATTGTTTTACAAACAGTTCACTCTATAAGTAAATCCATTCTTACGCACAACTGTGCGTAAAGAATAAAAACGCACAACTGTGCGTCATGATATGATGGCTAGTATAATAGGTAACAATCAAGTTGCCTCTTGAACCACTCAAATCGTGACATTTATCTGTCTTGCGTTTTAAATATTTGACAGTGACATTGTCACTTTTTGAGATTTGAAGTTCAAATCGATACTTCATAAATTATAATCCGATCTTTAATTTTATATCTACAAATATGAGCAACTCCGATAATGAAATGAGCGCAACGCCACCGGAAATTGTTCTTCAGGCTGCTTCTGCTATGGAGAATATTCTGCCGCAAAAATCAAAGGATAGATATGAAAAAGCCTATCAAAAATTTATGGAATGGAGTATGGATAACCACGTGAGTACGTACTCCGAAAATGTATTGCTCGCCTATTTTAATATATTGACCAAAACATTTAAACCCTCCTCGCTCTGTTCATCATTTCTATGCTATATAGTACAAAATTGTATTTTCTTAGATTTAATTTGTTGTTGTTGGAAATTAAACCATAAACTGCGTTAGTTACCTTCATTTTTTTATTACTTAAAGCTTAATCAAACGCACCATCCAGTATATAAGAGTCGTAGAAAAAGTATAGTACGTATTACGTGTTGTAAAGCAATTACGCACTCATGTAATTACCGCACTCACCGCTACGCGGCTCGTGCGCAATTTTTCCATTCGTGCGTAATATGATTTTTACAACACTTGATACGTAATATACTATTACGCACAGTTGATGATTTTAAGCACAGGTGATTTATTTACGCACTTGTGCGAAGAAGTATTACTTTACGCACTGTCAGCAGTGCGTAAAAGCTTAGTTTACGCACTGTCATAGAAAAACAAATTTTTTGTAGTACTGCAATACATCCCTTTTATTTCAATTCAGAATGAAATATGGGTGACATTTTCCAATATAAAAATAACCAGTGAGATTCTTCGAAAAATTAGCATTTGGAAAATATCTAATTATGTCACTGTCTAATCCATATTGTCACATCGCTAGAATATTCGTTTGGCTACATTCTCCCAGTTGGTCAAGTCTAAACCAAAGGAGCAGTAGGTAACTAAGTTACGGGGGTGGTCAACAAAAATTGAAATACTCTATCTAATAAACAATTCAGTGCTGCTGAAATGAAAAAAAAACGAAAGATCTGTAACGGTACTAAACTTGACATATAGTTCCTTTCAAACAGAAGCCGTTAACGTCACCTCACCACCAATGGCAAATAAAAAAAAAACTGATACATGAAAAGATGCGAAGTAAGTTATACTTTTCGAACTTCATCCCAACTTTCTTTGCTGGATTTCTATATCAATTGAGAAAAATAGGTGAATACTCTACTTTGACTAACTCTGTACAGTAACTGAATGGCGATGTTTAAAACGACACACGAGCTTGCACTGCTGACCCGACTGGCGAGATAGCGAATAACGTTATCACCGTTTCTTTTTTCCGTTGACCGTTAACCTCTTCGTACACATTCGGTGCACTTCGTACAAGTCCGCTGCAAGTTTTTCGAGAAAGGCTTTTAATCTAAAAAACCAGTACACCAATTTAAATTTCTTGGAAGATTCCTATCACACAACGGGAGTATTATTGTTATTCTTGCTCTGGGATTTAGGAAATAGTCCCTTCAAAAGTAACTATACTTATGTGAAATTTATTCAGCTTTCAGTAGAGTGAAAAAAACATTAATTACAAATGGTTCTAGAGTAATTTCAATCAAACTCATTCTTAGTCAAAGTGAAAATAGTGTTTAAAACTAGTTGTTCATATACTTATAGAAAGCATGTCTTGTTTCCTCGGAATATAAGAAAACTTAAGCCGGAGGACAATGCTATAGTTCATTCAATTTGGCTTATTCTCAGTTGAAGTTATGCTAGATTTTGAAATGATTGTTAATATACTATTATCAAGTTCATTCATTTTTATTATGAGTGCAGTTAATGGATAGGTATAAGAATAACGTATATTTTGAATTGAGCATAGTTCTCTTTGCGGATATATGAGTCTATCTTAGCTTTCAGTCAAGACTACTACTCTTGCTTATTGTATGAATTTTGTTTTGTGTATTATAGAGATATTCAATAAAAACATTATAAATGACCTGAAAAAAAAAAAAATGTAACGCTCCCTGCATCTAAATGAAATCAAGATTAGTAATACATTGTTTTTTATTTGAAAAAACGACCTGTCAATTGTTTTCAGTGTAGGGGTATAATTAAAAAAATTTAAAATTCATATTTCAAATAGCGATTCATCGCGTGGAATAGACTGAATCTATGATGTCTTACCAAAATATAAGTTGTTGGTTCTGAAATAGTGCTAGAAAAAAAATCCTAAACAATGTTTTTTTTTACTATGCCCTGTATACATCCTAATGTAATGTGATCAATGAGATTATAATTGGACATGTTGACGAGTTCCGATAAATACATTTTGATCCTGAATTTGTCTTATTTCGACTAACAAAACAGTTTTTTTCTTTTTCAATCCTTTACCCAACTATGACGTTTTTTCGAACGTTGACTGCTTATACAGGGTGTTTCTTAAGTACGTGTAGAACATTTAGGAGCATATTCCTGACATCAAAATAAGAAGAAAAGTTCCTATAAACATATGTCCACAAATTATTCGTTTCTGAGATACAGAGTGTCAAAGTTGAATTCTTATTTTTATTTTTTGTGAATAATTTCAAAATAATTTTGATATGTGGGTAAAGTTTGGTAGCTGGGTATATTTATTATTTGGTTTGTGTTTAAAATAAATTTTCTTGGTAGAGGTTACTGTTTTCGAGTTATTGAGATTTGAAATCATCGATGCAAGTGATTTTGAATGACAAGATTTTTTAATTCAAAATAAATTCAATTAGAGATTAGTCTTTTCACAATTAACACAAAACTTGATTTTTTCATTGAAAAATCATCCCAGATACCAAATTTTACCCGAATATCACAAAAATTTTGGCATTTATTTACAAAAAACAAATATAATAATTAAACTTTGACACTCTGTATCTTAGAAACGAATGACTTGCGGACATGTGTTAATGGGAACTTTTTTCCTATTTCGACGTCAGCAACATGCTCTTGGAGTTTCTACACGTACTTAAGAAACACCCTGAAAATCTGAAACGACACATACAAAATCACTCAAACTCACACATTTTTGTAACGACTCGTCCCACTATAATATAATAAAATTTTAGTCAATTTGACCAAGAGCCAATCTGGAAAACTACTCTTAATTAGATTTGAGCTGATAAAGAATAGAATAATTCAAACTTTGTGCAAGTAAAAATTTATCTTCGAAATATCTCATCAGTAATGACTTCCATCCTCTTGTCAATATTTGGAGTTTCTCCAATGTACACTGTGACTGACATTTGTAGGTCAAACGGCCATTGAAAAATAATTACGGTGATTATTTCTACCAAAATTGCTAACGATATTGTTCTGACTATTATGTATTTTGCTATTTAATTTGCCGAGCCATGTAATTTTTCAATTTAGGAGACGCAGTAATGACTATTATTCTTGTTCCCATTTAATGATTCAAAACGCTTTGGGTAATTTTCGACATGTTTGGTATCGTCTTAATAATCCGTATTTTGTGATTTGCCGGAGATCGTGTTACAGCCATTTAAAAAAAAGTGCACACGTATTTTATTTTAGAATTGCAAATGGGTTAGTCACACAAACCGACTGTGTATTATTATTACCATGATATGGTAGGAAACGTGGCAGACAGATTGTAAGAACAGTTAAATATTCTGATATAAAAGAAATACAATGTGGTGTGCCACAGGGATCTGGTTTGGGACCTATTTTATTTTCGTTGTACATAAATGATCTAACAACCTTAGATATACCTGAAAGTTTTACTTTGTTTGACAGTGTCACAACTGTTTTGTGACAGGACAATAAAAACGATAATTTTTATGCCATTTCACTGATAAGCCAAGCTTAGACCGACTTCACATATTTGTGACATTACATAATAGACCGTCAGATAACGGCAGATTCTGCTGACTCATTTTCTGCTTCCTGGAATTTTAACCACTGTAAATTATATCAGTGTTGAGCCCAAAAAATGAAAATTTAGCGATTGGATGTGTGCTAGGCATATAGAAAATTCATTTTCCTTTTGCAAAAAAAACTTGCTTTTTTATTTTCTTGTTTATGGAATTTCAACACATGAATAGGTATAACAATCTAATAGTGAAAAACCAAAGCCATAAGGTTTGCAAGTACTTAAGGGTTGAAATAGGGGCGCGATCTTGTAAAAAAATGGTTGGTTGCTGATGCATTTTCTCTCTTATGGCAATCGACAGAATGAAATTTAATATTGGTAGGAACCCGAAAAAAAATTCCATTAGACGGTCAGCTTTTGAGGTCCATTTGCCAGATGTAAAATTTTGTGAAATTTTTTTCGTTTTCCTTCAAACTTTCTCTTGAACGAAATAATGTATAATAATAATTTGTTAATGTGAAATTCTGTTATGAAAAAAGCCGTGAGTCTAGTTCATGCTTATCTAGTTCCGTATAGTAGGAACTGGAAAACTTGCAGGAAAATCACAGGAATTTTTGTTCATTTATGGGAATTGGCGTGTAGGAAGAAAAACTGATCTCAAGACCAGAAAAAAAGCCATAAGTAGGAAACATGATAACGACGTTATATACAGTGAGGCCCTAAAGTAATGGATACATTAACTTTCTATGTTATACTTTTTAAGAAAAACCCTTGGTCTCGTCCAGTTATATTTTCGAAAAGACACTCTGTGACGTAAAAAGTCGCCCCTCTTTACCTCTCTCAAAGTGACTGCCACTCACCCAATTTTTTTAATGGGTCAGGGGATCAGTTGAAAACCCTTGATGAGATTCACCAATCCATTGAAGAACATAATTTTTTGAGGTTCCAAATATCATCAGAAATTCCTATGTTATGAGCAGTTTTTATAGAAACCGAGAATGATAATCTAGAAGATCAGCCCATTTTAGGTCACAACGGTACTTGTAAGTCCAGTGCAAGGACATGAGAGACTTGTGCACACATATCCGGTGTGATATGGTTCCTTGGATACGCATGAACCAACAAAATATTACATTTCCCTCTGTTCACCATTTTAATTGTACCGAAGACACTGCGAATCAATTTCAACATTGGTCCAGAACTGATTCGAATCTGGAAATGAGTTTTATTTTTCATTTTGACATAGAAGCAATTTACTATTCTGGAACTTTCATTTCTTAAGAGTGAACTAGGCCTGAAGGAGATGCCGGTATGAAAAAAATGCGCCAGGAACTCTGCCTCTAAGGTAGCGGGGAAACGAACTGATGTTTATTATTTTCTCCAATGTGGTTATTTTTTTACTAGAATCCGACATCAAAGTTTTACTTTTGAGCCCTAGGAACAGAAAACACCCCACATTGTAGAAAGTTGAGGTGTTGTTTACTGCTGGTGACAATGTTAAACCTCATCAAATATAATGTATTTAATACGAAATGTCATGATTTCAAAATTATGTATTTTGACACAAAATTTCTGGATTTAATTTTTTAATACAGTTTTTTTTATTGCAGAAAATGTTTCTCTCTTTTAAAAACAATTTTTTCATTTGACATTCGAATTTTGTTTTCCATATATATGAATGAAATATATTTTTTCTACAACCACGCTCCAAAACATGCTTATCTGCATAGTTTTACGTTCGCAAACATGATTATTTCTCACAATAATTGAAATTTGACATAAGTGTGCCGCAAAGTGACATTTCTGTGCCACAAAGTGACATTTCTGTGCCAAAATTTTTCAGTACCTAATTTCTAAGCAATACAGTTTTCGTGACAGCAAGGTGAAAGTATATTTTGAAAATTCTGCATTTCGAAGGGATATTCGATCAGGCAACTTCAAGAATGAATAGACAAAGTCTATTGGTTTATATAATATGAGGGAAATTGTCGTACAAATTCATAATATTCTGAACAAAAATCATAGACATCACTACTGCTGTATCAAATACCCACATACACACTATCCATTGCTAGGCAACGGAGCAACATCTATCGAATCAATTGAATGTCAACAAACGTCAAGTATAAAATATTCGTAAAATATTCTTGTCCCGTCATTTTTTAATGAGATTGAACTAAAATGGATAGCGACAGTTCTGAAATTGAAAAAACTCCGCCAGAACTAAGAGTTCAAGTTAATTCATTATCATTGAATTTACTACCTTCAACTTCAAGAGGAAAATATGAAAATGCATACAAACAGTTTATGGATTGGAAGGAAAAATACAAAACTAAAAGTGTTTCTGAAAATATAATTTTGGCATATTTTGAAGAACTATCCAAATCAAGAAAAGCCTCTACTCTCTGGTCAATATATTCAATGCTAAAATCGACTATTAATATTAGAAATATCAGAAAAAACAAGAATGAGAGCGGCTTAAAATCCTCTCCCTCTTCCCTTGCTTCTCTTGGGCATCAAAAAGATAAGAATGAGTCACTGATATTTCTTTCCGTCTTATAGTATAGTATTATTTTTAGCAAAAAGGGTGTTGTAGAAAAAGTATAGTGAGTAACACGAGCAGAAATGCAATTTCTCACTCGTTTGAATTGCAGCACTCGCTTGCGCTCGTGCCGCAACTTTTTCAAACTCGTGAGAAATTAGCACTTTTCTGCACTTGTTGCACAATATACTATTTACGATATTCACTTTCGTTTATTTCTGACGTTATTACGAAGATTATTTATAAATTACGAATATTTCACCACTTTTCCCATCACCAAGAAATGATCTCCGAAATACCATTCCAAAATACCTACACTGCTGGTCAATCCTATCTTGGCAACACTGTATATTAAACAAGTTTCCATTGGCAACTTCGAACCACAAGTTAGGATTCTTGTTTCGTTTTTTAGTAGTAGATTTGGATTATTCAAGAGTGTGTTTTCACTTGATTTCAGTCAGAATTTAAAATTTTTTATTTTCATATTGGCAGCTACATAAAAAAATATCTGTTCATGGAAAGTGGATAAAAACTCTAAGTCGTATTTGTGTTTGCATATCAAGAACAGTGGTGAAAGAAAACTCCTACCTCAACGGAGTTAAAGTCCAAAAAATGTTCAATACAAACGTGGTTTTCGTGAATTTTTATGAGGTTGGCAATTTTTTATGACTGAATCACCCACATTCAAGACATTCACAAAGTCCATCAGGACACCAAATTTGATGAGTAATTCTTCAGGGCTATTCTCATTTTTCAAGTTAAAAAAATCTAACATTATTTTTTTAGAAAAAATCTGACCAATCCACTGGATTTGTGACATTTTCAAATAGTTCTTGTTAAAAGTTTGTTGAAACTCGTCCATCAATAAGAAAGTTATAGGAAACTGAAATTTTAAAAATATGCCTTTTAATCAACCCACCAATTCAATGTCAGAACTCTTATCAAAATTTGGAATACACCTGGAAGTCTCGAAATATCACTGGTCAGAATTTCATCAATATCTATTTATAAATAAGAAAATTACAGGATAAGAAAATTTGAAATATATGAAATTCCATCATGAAAATATAGTTTTATTTAATGATTTTTTAAATTATTATTCATTAATAGATTTCAATGAAATTCTGATCAGTGATATTTTGAGACTCCCTGAATCCAGTGGTGTAGTCCGAATTTTGGATAAGAGTAGAAATTGAAATGGTGGGTTGATTAAACGGCAAATTTTTTAAATTTAATTCTTCCATTCGAAAATGTTACTAATCCAGTGGTCAGATTTTTTCTCGCTGATGAATTTTTCACTATTTTATCTAGAAAAAAAATAGTTGGCCCTGAAAATGAAGATTTATTCATGAAATTTGAGATTCTAGTGGACTTTTTGATTATCTACCTAATGAAAAAAAAGCATTCCAATCGGTTGAAAATAGTATGTTTTTTAAGGGTGCTTCCATTTTAAATGGGCCACACATCGATATCATGTTTCCGACTAATGTCTTTTTATTTGGTCTTGAAATACTATTTTCTTCTTACATGCCAATTCCTATCAACGAGAAAATGAAAAAAAATTCCACAAACATACTTTGCTTTCATGACCTTAAAATACAGCTTTAATCAGAATCATCTTTTGAACATTTATTACTCTTTCGTCTACTCAATACAAAACACAAATATCACTATTTGGGGACAATCTGTAGAAGTGGGTCGTATATTTATAATACAGAGGAGATTCTTGAGATTGATTTTCAGTATGACTTATAATGAATCATGTAGGGACACTTTCCACAAATATAAGATTCTTACTTTGACTGGAAAATACCTGTATAAATTATTAACTTATGTTCACCATAACTTAGCATCCTTCACAAGAACTAATGAAATACATGAGTATCCAACTCGATCTGGTTCCAACATTCACATCAAACGATTCAACATTAAAAAGATCCACGATCACAAAAAATTCAAAAAAGAACTGAGACAATTTCTGCTCACAAATTGTTTTTACTCTATGAATGAATTTCATAACGCCAGATGATAATTCCTCGGGAATTTATTGACTATCTATGTATTTGTTGTAAATTGTTACCTGTTTATAATATTTAAATAAAGTACATTTTAACGAAATTTTATCTACGGAATCTTTGTGCCATTGTTTGTATTTGTCCCACGCAAATTCTTAATACATTGAAACTACCATTTTTTGTAATAGCAGGATGTGAAAGGTAACTTAATTATTTTTAACTTTATTCCTGTATACTATTACTTGTATTACGTACCGTAGGAAACACATCTGATGAAAATGACTTATCTCATGTACATGCTGTATACCAAAGAGACGAAAATAAAATCTAATCTAATCTAATCTATAGCTTTTCTTGAGGTACATGCAAAGCTCATGGGAATTTTATTATATATATATATATATATATATATATATATTCGTTTATTAGCGTTGCTAAGTAAAAAAAATAGTACAATCATGGGTATAAAATACATTCACATAACTTAAAACTAAAGTAGTAGAAGTGGAAGAAATATTTTTGTATGATATTATAACTATTAATAAATATATACTAAATATCGAGCTAAATATAGAGACTATACATTTGTATTGAGGTAAGTTATCACATTTTGTTTGAATACATTCACCGTTAAAGAAGATTTGATTGCTCGTGGGAGATTATTATATGTGCACATTCCTGCATCAAAAATACTTTTTTTTGTGCTGACTAGGTTTGTTGGAGCTATATGTATGTGACTTTTTTGTCGAGTGTTATAATTATGTATGTTATGTCTGAACTATAGGTTTGCAGATAGGTATTCTGGGAGCTTATTGTTCAGTAGTTTATATATAAACATTAATGTCTTGAGAATTTTGAAGAATTTGTAATTTATTCAAATCACCCTCTTGGCACATGAACAGAATTGAAGAACAATATTCGAAATGTGGCTTAATGATGCAATTATATATGAGGTGTTTTGTTGGTTGACTTACATTTTTGCTGATTCTATACATGAATCCGATTTTCTTGGATATTTTTTTGGATATATAATCAACATGTTCACTGAAATTTAGTTTATTATCTATGATTATACCCAAATATTTTATGATGCTAACTTGTTCCAAATCATAATTGTTAAATCGAACATTTTTTATGATTCGTTGGTTCAGATTTTTTTTACTTTTCAATATCATATATTTAGATTTCTGCGGGTTGGTAATCAATTTATTATTAGTGAACAAATTTTGAATCTTGATTAGAGTTTCGTTCATTTCAGAGATTAGTGTGTTGATGTTTTCACCTGCAAAGTATACAACTGTATCATCTGCAAAAAGATGTATTTTACATTCATCCACGTTCAGATGTAGTAGGTCATTCACAAAGCAGATAAAAAGCATGGGACCCAGTACACTACCCTGTGGGACTCCATTATCGTTGTTCTTTATATTTGATTTATCATTATTGACTTTGGTTTGCTGTTGTCTACTAGTGAGATATGATTCAAACCACTTTAACGTATTTTCACGAATACCAAAGTAAAGGCTGAGTTTTTTGGTTAGTAGCTCTCTATTCACTACCTCAAATGCTCGGCGTAGGTCTAGAAATACCACAACAATAGATTTACCTGAATCAATTGAATAGTTGAAATCATTTATGACTTTTTGCAAGGCGGTTTCACAAGAATATCCGTGTCTAAACCCTGACTGATTTGGGCATAATAATTTTTGTTCATCTAAAAACCCCATTAGTTGGTTATAGGCACATAATTCCAATATTTTTTCCAGACAAGGAAGTGTATTAATCGGTCTATGTTCTTCAATCTTGTTTGTATTTGGAACCTTCTGAATTGGTACAACTGTTGAAATTTTCAAATTTGATGGAAAGAAGCCATTACTCAAGGATGTATTTATGCAATGCAGCAATGGATATCCAATAACATCAAATGTGCTTTTTAATAATTTAAAATCAATTTCATCTTCTGAAAACTTATTTTGTTGTTTGAACATTAACTGTCTCAGCTCAGTTATTGAGTTATTGTAACATTCGTAAATTTGTTACAAAATTTTACAGGGTCAATTGCTCTATTTTAGAATAAAGAAATTTCACACACAACATAGTCATCATTGGGCAGAACTTTGATAATATCAGTGATACTCGAAATGAAATAATCGTTAAAACTCTTTTCAATATTATTTTGTACCTCTATGCCATTCACTGTGATACTTGCAATGTAAGATTTATTCTTTGTGCTGACTAAAGTTTTTAATGTTTTCCACATTAGTTTGGGTTTATTCTTCACAATATCAATTTTATTTTCATAGTACTGCTTCCTTACAATTCTTATATTTTTCACAACGTTATTACGTTTCTCATTGTACAGTCGCTAATTTGCCTGGGTGTTGTTAATTTTAAATATATTGTACGCCAAATTACGCTCTTCAATAGCATATTTTATGGTATCATTAAACCATTCCTTGGATTTTCTAACAAATCTGGATTGAAGTGGAAAGAGACTATGTACAGTGTTTCTACTGAACTATATTTCCAATTTTTTTCGATTAGAGTCGCAGAGAAGCTGCTATAGTCGATTTTTCGAAGGTTTTGATTCACAGAAATTTCATTTTGGTTGGCATTGATGTATATACCTAATGTTTCATGGTCGGTAATTTTTGGAGTTATACTCCTTACTTCCTCATCAAAATTGTTAGAAAAAACAAGATCAATCGTACTCTTGCTAAGATGTGTGATTCTAGTGTGAAAAGTTACAAATTGTTTGAAACCAAATAATGAGCAGAATTGCTTAATTTTCTTAGTATATGTATCATTAGCAATATCCCACCTGATGTTCATGTCTCCTAAAAAAAATATAATTTTGACTATAGTCCACATCGCTCAACATTTTTTCAAAATAATTACAAAATTCAGCGTGGCTCGCATTTGGAGAATGGTAGAAACACACCACATACCATATTTGCTTGGTAATTATCATTGAAATGTACAGAAACCAATAATTTGATAGAAGAAATTCATTTTTCACTATGTTAAATTTTATGTCACATCTAATATAAATGACTACTCCTCCAGTGTGTCTACTTTGTGGGTTACACATCTGATAGTAATATAATTATTTATGACTATTTCACTATCTATTATGTCGTCAGTGACTCTAGTTTCCGTTAAACATACTAAAATCGGTTGCATTTCACATACTAACTGATGAATCTCATCAAAGTGTGCTAAAAGACTTTCACTATTAATACATAGCATATCATTTTTTGAATATTGGCTGCTTTTCGAAATACTGTCCTGATTATTTGAAATTATCCTTTGGTTCCTGCCTCCGTAGGAGTTCGTCGTAAAAAACGAGGTTCAAAACGATTTATTCCAACGTATTCAGGCCAAATTTTCGGATTCAAGAATTCCTTCACTTCATTTGCAGGAACAGATACCTTGAAAGAATTATAAACATCCGGAAATTTTGATGTCATTTTTTCACATACAACATTAACATTTTTACTTATACATGAAAGTCTATATATCTTGTAACTCCCTTAAACATATTACTATCATTTCCTTCTCCATAGATTACATGCCTGCGTTTGTGTCGATTCGTCTGGATTTTCCATTTTTCTTCGCCCCCGTATGATTCTTGGTCTGGTCGTAAATAGGTTTCATTATTTTTCGTATGCTTGTCGGGAAAAATGTTTCTAGTTTTTGTTAGCTCTAAATTATTTGAACTCGATGTCGATGATAGACGGTTTTTAGAAGTGCTTCTTATCTGACGGTCTTTGTTTTTTATTATTGGTTGTTTGCAATGTACATGCTTATGTCCAGGTTCAAATGAGTTTTGATATGACTCACCTTCATTTGTTGTTATTCGTTGTGGTTCCGCATTACTATTTGTTAACATATTCACAAGTTGGATATTACTTTCTCTCAAGATCACAACTTCATCTTTCAAAGCAGCAATATTTTCCTCCAGTTTTTGTGTTTGTATTAATACACTCTTATTGATAATTTCATAAAATTCATCACTTTTCAAATAAGAAATTACTATATCAGCATGAATAGTTCTACTCATTTCTATGCCCTGGATCGAGATAACTCGATTTCACAGAGCGAAAGTCACTTTTATTGCAGAGCGATATTTCGGTACGTCCGATCACTTCGACGACTTCTACTAAATATTATGATGTTTATCCATCATCAAAATCATATGGTTCAAATGTCATAAACGAGAAATTTTGCTGGAAAACAAAAAAAAAAAAAAAAAATTCACAAAATTTTCCGTCCAGAAAACATATCTCAACAGCTGACCGGCTTATGGGAAATTTTTTTCGGGTTCCTAACGATATTAAATTTCATTCTGTCGATTGCCATAAGCGAGAAAATGCATCAGCAAATAACTATTTTTTTACAAGATCGCGCTCTTATTTCAACCCTTTAAGAACGTGCAAACCTTATGGCTTTGGTTTTTATCTATTAGATTGTTTTACCTATTCATGTGTTAGAATGCCATAAACGAGAAAATAAAAAAATATTTTTTTTCTGCAAAATGAAAATGAATTTTCTATATACCTAGCACACGTCCGATCGCTAAATTTTCATTTTTTGAGCTCAACACTGACAATTTTCAGTGGATAAAATCCCAGATACGAAAAAATGAGTCAGCAAAATCTGTCGTTATCTGACGGTCTATAATACAATGAAACAAAAATAAAGTAACACAAAAACTGAAAAAAAAAAGTTTTATCGAAAGTTATGTTATACGAAAATAGAAGTATTTGGTTTATAGCATCGTCAAAGAACCCCCCGCACGGTTCTTATGGAAAATGGGTCCCAGATTACCCAATATCAAAATCTAATGATATACAGGGTGGCCCATCGAAAACTTGACATCGGGGTTTTGGGTGATAATATCGCAGATGTGGAAAAACCCTCGGACAGGTCGATTTTAGTTTCGAGGGGGACAGTTTGTTCTCCTACATGCACCACCGTCACTGCAACACTCGAGGTGTGGGGTGAACAACCCCTAAAATTTGAATAGGGAATAATGGTGGAGTGGCACATCATTTGAAAGCCCGTTAAGTTCTCTATCCAACGGCGTCCCGATTTTGAAGTTGGGATGAACCGTTTGGGAAAAAATAAATTCAGGAATAAACCTGTACGAAAGTTAAGAGCTTACTTGTACGTCTCTGGAAAACTCATTTGCCAGTTTTTGCAATCTATCATTTATTTGCTATGATACTGTGAATGTTTTTGCTCAGTTTTTTTCGCGGTACCCATGAAATTTTTTTAATAAAATAGAACAAACAGATAGAGCATGCAGTTTCTGTTTTTCACGTGTGTACTACAAGTGAGTTTCATTCGTGTGTGGTATCGTACGTCGAAATTAAAACGAAACAATGGTGTATACAGTGGCAGAGAGGGTTGCGTTGATTGAACTGTATTATGAAAACAATAGATGTGCGAAAAGGGCTGCGGAACGGTTCAATCAACAATATGGCAGGACTGTGTCGCGGCAGTATGTGTCTGAATTAGTATCAAAATTCCGAGAAACGGGATCGGTAGCAAATAAAAAACGGCAAATCGAACCGCCAGTAAGAAATGAGGCGACAACAGTGGCAACTTTGGGCCATGTTGAGGTTGACCATACGTTGAGTACAAGACAGCTAGCAACTGTTTCCGGTATCTCAAGAACTAGCATTCATCGTATTTTAAAACTACATAAATTCCATCCTTACAAAATTAAATTAACACACGAACTGAATGAAGATGATTTTGATCGGCGTTTACAATTCTATGAGGTACTAAGTGAGCAGGCGATTGCAAATCCTCAGTGTCTGTTCAACATTTGTTTTAGTGATGAATGGTATTTTTTTTTAAATGGTATAGTTAATCGCCATAATTGTCGATATTGGGCTGATTCGAATCCCCATATATTTCATGAGGTACACACGCAATATCCTCAAAAATTAAACGTATGGGCTGGTATTTTTGGGTAACGTATCGTGGGCCCCCTCTTCTTAGAAGGCAGTCTAACAGGGGAAATGTATCTGGAACTGCTTGAAGACACAATTGAACCAATGTTAACTAACATTATTGAAAATGACCATCATTATCAGGAAGATCAGTTGATAAGATGGTGCTCCTCCGCATTATGCTATGCCTGTTCGGCGATATTTAGATCGCCACTTCCCTGGTCATTGGATTGGTAGGCGAGGTTCTATTGAATGGCCCCCACGATCACCAGACCTGTCTCCCTTAGATTTCTTTCTGTGGGGTCATTTGAAAAGCAGAATTTATGCTACACCACCAGCTTTACTAGCAGATTTACGGCAACGAATCACATTAGAATGTCGCCAAATCACCCCAGACATGCTCCAAAATGTACGAGAACGTTTTCTACAAAATCTGTATCATTGCATGGAAGTTGGAGGTGCGCATTTCGAGCATTTGTTACGATGAGACTAATGTAAGTGAATTTTACTATTAACTTAATTATGGCTCATTTCCGTTAGAAAAACTGCCGACCGTTTTGTTTCGAGAATTCAACGGGCTTTCCAACGATGTGCCACTCGACTCCTATTCCCTATTCAAATTTCAAGGGTTGTTCACCCCACTGCTCGAGGGTTGACCTGACGGTGCTGCCTGTAGGAGGGCACAATGTCCCCCTCGAAACTAAAATCGACCTGTCCGAGCGTTTTTCCAGATCTACGATATTAGTACCCAAAACCCCCATGTCAAGTTTTCGATGGGCCACCCTGTATACATATTCTACAAGTCTACGAGCTTTTGCGTTTGACTGATTTTGTTCAAAGAATTACATGAAAATTATGCAATTATTAATTTCCCTGTATACGGAGAATTAGAACTTTTCATTATAACTCGTGTCGACAATACTAAGATTGCAACTATTATCCTTGAATGTTTGTAACAAAATAATCGCTACATCATAGATTTTCTGAAGGCAAATAACAACGCTGCCTCTTCATGTTTGACACCTTGTATCTCAAAAACCGTCCATCAGATCTCATTGTGCCAATTCGACTGAGACCCATTTTCCTTAAGAACCGTGCGGGGTCCTTTAAGAATAACGGTCGCGAACGTGTTAACGTCAATAGATATCTTCTCTAGGTGCTAGAACAGGAAGACTAGCAAGCCATCTGCCGCTCACCAGTTTTTTCATTTTCTCAAAATTACACCACACAAGCAGCAATTCGACTTCTTGTATTTATTTATCACCTGACGCCAAACAAATAAGTGGCAAGTAATAAAGTCATTGGAACGGTGTAACAAGTTACAACGGCGTTAGTAGATCTGCGTGTCCATTGAACGCGGGCGATAATTCATCGTCTTTATAACGCACTGTATCGTTTATCAACGGAGTCTAATTTGCATGAGCGGAACCAGCGACCATGATCAAGTAGCACTAATCGAGATAACTATGGCTATTCCCAACAACTGTCATTTGAGCGTGTACATGGGCAGGTTCCACCTGGTGGCGAGTACACGTTGCTTTCGTGATTCTAGTTTGCATAAGGTAAATAATGTCCCAATTATCGACAGTGTATATACTCTAGCAGACAATGTTGCATATATTAGTTTAAGCATTTTTTTCAGATTTATCTCTTTTCCTTTGAATCATCATGTTTTTTTTATTACTGAATGTTGTAGCATGTAAATTTTCGCTACTTTATTTTGTTAATTTTTTAGAGAACTTGTAGACTTCACCATGTGGTGACCTACTTTCAATGAGCCTCAACACAACATACATATGTTCATAGTTGGTTGTCTAACGTCATTCATAGAAACCTTATCAACATGCCCATGCTGATTTCCATTCAAAAACCACATTTAATGACCAATTCACATTTTACAAGTTGTCACTACAAGGAGAATAATTAGGTTCTGGATGCACCATCAGAATGAATCAGGTTTTCGTTTCCGACTGAGAGACGAAGAGTTAGATAGTAGAATTGGTGTAAGCTATAGGTGTCTAGCCATACAGGGGTTCCTGGTTTTGTTCGGTTGACAAATCCTGAATTTGTAAAGTGATCCTTTGTAGAGATTCCGTTCTACTCATCTCACCATCAACTCTAAAGTCCTGGCTATTGACAGATGCCTGTCTTGGACAGTTACTACAATTTGGCGTTTGAAAACTTTGTACCACGTCGACATTTTTTTCTAAAAGATAAAACCCTTCACAGAAGGGTTGTTGTACCCAGATGAATTTAACCCAGGGAATTATCAGGTTTCCTTGTCTGGTTGGGTATCTCTCAAGTTTTGGTTAAGCCCCACGTCTTCCTGTTGAGGATATTTATGGTATTATGGCTCCATCAGTATAGCTCATTTGCACGAAGCTCATTTGCCTGGATTCGCCTGATGAATTACAGATTGCTGTCAGATATGAAGAAGCCTTCTTCGTTGAAAGTCCTTGTAGACTCCCTTCCATCATCACTCCAGTTCTGGTTGGCCTAGGATCTATCCAAAATCTTCACTTTGGTGTCACCAGAGGAACAGGTTTCAGTGACAATTTTTTATATCGGAAATCCTACTATTTCAATTTTAATTATTTATTATTATTCAATATTGATATTATCTCCGATTGAAGTTTATATCTTTCAACGACTATCTGTAAACCACCACAATGTAGTATGCGCTGGGAAAATTGATTTCCTAATGAAATCTTACATATAATGAATTTAACCTCATATGCAACAGATATCGAATATTGAATATTATTAGAATCGCAGTCTTATTTTTGAGAAACTGTTACTCTGTTCAGTGAAGATTAATTCATAATAAATGTTTGTGTGTTTATTTATGTTATATTTATTTATTGATTAACAATCTTCAACTCGACAACATTGTATGGTAAATTCTTTTATAGTTTTGGGTATAACATCTAAATTGTCAGATTTTCAGATGATCTTAAAATCTTTAGCCATGTTAACAGCCATAACAAACAATATTGTGAGAATGTTCAAGGACCTCACTTCAGTTGTCAAATGATGCACTTAAAATTACTTGGAGTTGAACAAAAACAAATGCAATGTTATGTATTTTTATCGATCATTTGAACATATTGAATTTGGGTATAATAT